>JAUTZA010208596.1:0-10098 GCA_032273845.1 Panulirus longipes | reverse complement strand
CTATTAAAAATCTTATTTTGTATTTATTATTTTGATTTTGATGAGCGTCAGTTGTTCATATGTTTGTTTACATCGTACACCTTGCAGCCCCGTCCCATTGCCATATTTGAACCAGCAATTTTAGTGCTCCAGTGTATCATCTCTGTGGTCACGCCTCTCAGAGGAATTTTTAATTGAAAATATACGACAGCATCGTTGCCTTTGGGACTACAGAGATACATCTTACTCGAAGAAAAGGCTGTTTACATGTGTCATAACGCATTATTGGCTCGGTGGTTCTTCTGGAGAGCGTGACAGGACGCGTCCAAAAAACATTTTGGAGAGACGACGATAAAAGTGCACGGGAAAAGTGCTAGTGTGACATCGCATTCGTCTGTTAACGGTGAGTTGATGATAACTTTTGTCGTCTTTTACTGATGAAACACATGGATGATCCTCGTTTGAACAACTTAATACCGATTCCTCTATCAAGGAATAAAGTATTAAAACTGAACTGCGATATTACAAGCTACCACTAAGAGGTCGGTCTGCCGTCTGTCTGCTGTTTACTATATAGATCGAAGTACTCACGGTCCCCTGAATCAGTTCTGGGCAGAGAGGAGAGTATATGGTCACATGGTCATGTCAAAACCTTAAAGAAATATAATCATGGATGCACTTCATCGATTAAAATCATATTGTTATAAGGCCTCATGTATCAAAGAAGAAAGATTTTTTCATCTCACCAGATGCTAGGTAGACTCAATATCTGTCAGTGGCCAGCCTCTCGAGTCAATCATCACCATTGGTTCCTGTTCTCGTACTTCAACCTTCATCATCTCCCAGTGTCTTCCCTTCTTCTAACCCAGCTCTTGATGCCCTCAATCAATCCCATTCTAAGACGTCTTGCTGGACTTCTTCCCTCTGAGATCTAGTTCAAATACCTCTTGGCATATCATTGTTAATCTCCCTATGCTTGACTCTGCATTCACAATGGTGGTAAATATATACTTTTATCAGTTTCATATTTAAGAAAATAAAGTAATTTGTGGGTTAGCTTGATGCCCGCCTGCCAGCAAATGGAAATGGTCCCCGTTGAAAATACAGTTTCTTCAGCACCACAGTATCATCATGATATTATTCACTGGTCATTGTGCGACGTTGTAACATGATTTTTTTTTTTCTATGTTAGCTGAGACGGCTCGGGCAGCTGAGGCCCTAATCAAGGCCTTCTCATCCATTGATTATTTACATTATCAAAGTTACGATGTCATGAAGACCTGGCGAGTAAGTGCTTGACTGTGCCTCACCGAGATCAGATTTGCCTAGCCCACGATGCTTGCTGGCCGTCAGTTCCTGAACTCGGTTCTTGACAACATAAAACATTATGATGCGGTACGAGTGTCCGGTCACTGCTCCAGATAGTGACGCTTGCTGCGTGTGGAGCGGCCCTCAGGACGCGGTAGAGCGTGTCCAGCGACAGGCCTGAACCCCAACCATCATTGCAGATCGCAGCTGTTGTGTGAGCCACACCTACTGGACGAACGAACACCAACCTTCCTCTCGGGATGAGATCCGCTCGTCTTCCGCCAGTAACTATAAAAATTGATCAAGGTAAATAATGAGGAGAGGGAAGCTGGAATTGTGTATATGGCAGGTCAGTACGGGAGAGATGAACGCGCTACGCGTCGGAGATGTACTGGCGCCAACACCAGGCATTCCGGAGTGTGCCAAAAATGGACGCAACACCTTGATCGCCAGGGTACGACTCGGGTACGATGACCCGGCCGGCGAATCTACCTACCCCCAGGGATTATGTCAAATACCAGACCATCACACTCAAGGTTCGTATGGTCGTGTTGCAGTGACGTAGGCACGCTTGATGGTCATAGTAAAGCTCGATGGTCGTACAGTCATACAGACAGCACGGTAACAGTTACCCTGGTATGTGGTTGTCAACTAATCCACGTAATAGACACAAAGTTATCTATTGCATATTAATATAATTCTGGGGGTGAAAAGTCTTGGGACGATCACATTGCTCAACCATGTGTTTGGCGTTCGATCATAAACTATAATATGACCATTATGTCTGTGGAAGTCGAGTTTAATGTCGTTCACTTGTTAACAGGAAATTATTTTGAATGTACACACCTTATCCATTGCGTATTATAACAATTTATTTTAACCGTCCCAGATGGTTCAGCGATGGTCCAGTTGTTTATGATGCATTTGTGTTTCTAGATGCCTTTTGGTCAAAAAATGTTCCCACTGACTTAGATTATTATATTGTGCCTTCAAAATTCTCATTCTTACATGTGACGTTTTGGCTGAACAATTCAGTATTATGTACCATTACTCCTTGTTCCACCTGATTAGCTCAGCAGTATGGTGTACCATCCGATCAGGTCTTCCATCTGATTGGCTTACCAACATGTTATACTATCAGATTATGACCCTGGGTGGAGACTGGTAACTTATGTATCGTGAGTGCCTCACGTGCTGTGAGCAACATGACTGGCTGAATAGCCTGTTACAAGATGCTTTTAGCCACTGTGGTCGTTTATTGTTGTAAGAAGTTAAGCAAGAAACTTGTTGGAAAGGTCGTGATGAAGTACTTTTATTGTAAGGGTGAAGGATGCTTGGAACAGACTGAACAATGAAACTGTGGGTGTTGGCAGTATGCAGCTGGTTAAAAGGCCACCCGATGGGAGAGATAGTACAGGAGACGGTGGCCCCATGAGTGTAGAAGTCCTTCCCCGTACTGTTCATATAGATAATTACATACAAACCCGAGACAGAGGTTCTCCCATGTCTTCAGTTCTTCAAATGGCAGTCTCTACATTCGTGCAAACCAAGGGAATTACCTATGACGCTGCATCCACATCGAAGAACCTCGTAATGAGAGTCATGTAAACAGTGTGGTAAGATATGGAGACGACGTATGACACTACACGATATAGAAGAACGGATTACAGTACGTGATGATAAGAGACAAGGTAATAACTCTTTACGTGATTAGTGTTTCCGGCCACAGAGTAGCTTACTAACAAAACTCAGGAAAATTAAGTATGGGAAGTCTTGAAGCCAGGGAGTAGGCAGTAGGTACGAGCGGCAGAAGAGACGCTACAGTAAGGGAACCAGCGGCAGAAGAGAAGCTACAGTAAGGGAACCAGTGAGGAGGTAGATATGAGCAGTAGCAGGAGGGGAGGGGAACGGGGTCAGGGTGAGGGAAAGTGTTGTCCAACAGGAGGTGTCAATTAGCCAGACAATAGATGTACTCTGAAGAGAACATGGAACACACAACAGTTGGCCACCATGCGAATTGTATAACATAATACAGGGGAGCTGAAGAAAAATAGCGAGATAATATAGGAGAACAAAAGAACTATAACTATACAAGATAACAGAAGAACTATAACAAGATACAAGATAACAGAAGAACTATGACAAGAGGCTCTTGCGTAATATGTCGTCCCAAGAGTAAGATATAAGGAAAAAAATCAGCTTATTAAATGGCAAAAGTTTTTATGACGATCTTTTGTCTTTGCCTGGTACATGTATGATATAAACTTGAACTTCCTAGCATTCAGCATTAGGAAATAATCAGTTATTCCTCACTGATATGCAGACTCAGACAGTGTGTGCCCTCATATCTAGTAAGGTGGTAACCTTCACAGAGGGTCCTTATGGTGTCAGTGTGAAGATTGTTATCTTTCCTTGAGTTACAGTGATAAAGAGAATGTGTTCACAGACAGGAGAACAGACACAGTGGTCTCGACACAGTAATACTCCATCTACACTATATGTAGAGGCTGGGACGTATCGAATCAGTGTGGATTAACGTTATGTTATTATTCCATAATCATCAAGATAAAATCTCGTCTGTACAGACGTCAACAAACTGCAGATCCCAGCAGGCAGGAAGGCAGACCACAGTCTTACTGTAGCGATAAACCATAAGAATTATATAACGAAATTAGATGAATACAAGTCTCTTGGATGTGAAAATGTTGGGCTTGTGTGTTAAATGTGTGACGCTTTGGTGAGGGTGTATGGCTGGCAGGGTCCGGGAGTAGTGAGATTGGATCCAGAGGTTGCTGACGTTCTTCTGTTCTGCAATAGACACACTCTCGAGTTTTTGCACCAGAATCATATAAAGTCCATGACTTCTATGTTCCTTATTTACCATCCTTTTGATAGTCTTATAGCCCTCATACGTCTTATTTACTATCCTTTTGATAGTCCCGCTGTCCCATACGCCTTATGTATTATCCAATAAAACTTTTATAAACTCTATAGTCCTGCTTACTATCCCTTGAAAAGTTCCATCACCTTCGCACTTATTCCCTAGCCTCCCGAGACCCTCGTCTGGCACCAGCTGCCTCTCTGCTCCTCCTCTTCATCCCCGTCAGGGGCAGCTGCATCAGCTCCAGGCCTCACCAGTACCCACGGTGTACACAGTGCCTCACACATCCCAGAAATTACTTTTCTGCTCTAAGGTTATGATATTCCCTTTGTCTGAGCGACTGCCCTCACCCATACCATGACTTTGATTGTACAGATGTGTATTTTTTTACAATCCTTTAATACTCGTTAGCATTTTTGTGCTTTCAGCGTAGGTCGGGAAGCTCCACCCGTTCAGTCAACAGTTTGTGCAACGATTCAGTGACCTGGTGTTCCGGCCGACCTTCCCGGACAGCAGGAGACAGGTAGGGGCTGCACACGACCTTGTCTTTCATCATCAGTTACCCATAACTTTCCCTTCAACCTTTTGCTTCTTGGTTCGTCATGTTCTCACGCCCCACCCTGTACCTTCTTCCCCGAGCACTTTCGTAAGTACGTGCCCATCGGCCTCTTAATCACTTCCCGCCCATAAAGTTCATGACCGTCGACATTTCTGGCTTCGTTTGGTCAACCGCCTCAGTGATCTGTACCATCTTGGATGGAGTGTGTGACGTGTTTTCAAGACCTAATCTCCCGAAGTCAGGGGCTGGCAATCTTTCTGAGTGGCGTATCAATAACCAGCCGTTTCTCTCCAATGTGTCTACCGCCATTACGTTTAAGATCTCCAGGTTAGTGAAGGCAGTGCACACGTGACGATGCAAGCACGTGCAAAGAAACCCTAGGGTCATCCAGGTGCGTGCAGAACTTCCTCTTGTCATCATTAGGGAGTGGAAGTACGACTCTTGAGACAGTGAAGAGGGCAAGTCCACAGTCAGACCGGACGCCAGATGACTCACTGTTCCCTTTCTTAGTTGACTCTAAAATTTATGTTATCGAGTGAATATTCAAGATATCAGTGTTACGTTCAGGTGAACACTGATCGTGTCTCTCTCATGATAGAGGGAGGGAAACAAACATTTACATCAGAAATACCTAATTATATTATAGGTCCACGTAGATATATGGCCTCCGCGAACTTACAAATCAAGAAATAATGGACAGTTTTTGCTAACATTCTAACGTCCAGATATAGACAGGCAGAACTCTACTAGGTGTCACATCACACATATCTAATTTCAAGCCAATATCTCCCGGAATGATGAAGCGTTCAACTGAGATAATAGATGAAGCACCACGGGGTAATCCTTAACCTGCTAGTAGTTATGTTCTTCGGGTTTAGTCCTGTAACTTTCTCAGGTCTACTTCCCTAACAGCATACAGACAGATGTTAAACTAATGAAGGGATCTTAACAACCAGACATCTAGCCACTTATTCAGGCTCGCCAAAATAAAGACAAAAGTCAGTGAAATTACACAACATGCCTACTACACTGGCCCCTGGAACAGACATGAAAACAGCTCCATTACGTGTCTGTCACGACCATTAGCGAGCATCCTCGACAAGTGCGGATGGCATTCAGCCAAGTCCCCTAATTACAGAGGCCAACCTTGCTGCTCAATTGAGAAACCAACCCCGTCTGGCAGAGCAGAGGCCGCCGGACCACACGTCGCCACAACCGCAGTTTCCACCCATATGGTCGTGTGACGTCACGTCCCCATCCCTTCATACAGTCAGGCAGAGACGTTCAACAGACTGTGATGGATGGCGTTTCAGGAAGAAAAGCACCGTCGTTCCAGGATCAGAAGCATCGTCGTTCCAGGACCAACAGCGCTGTCGTTCCAGGAGGAGCAGCGTGGTCTCCTGGGTGCTGGTTGGGGTCGCACCTTCCCACTGCCTGTTATTCCCGTCATCATCGTCAACACCAAAAGTATATTTGTCTCGCTGTTGCCGAACCTCTGACTGACTTACGCAAGTTATAACGGCTCCGCGACCACTGAGGCAGTGAAAGTGGTGTTTCCTGGGCATTACGACGTGTAGAGGTGTTCGGGGCCGTGAACTGCTACTTAGATATGAGGATATTAGTGTGTGTTAGTGGTACGGATCAGGCTCGTGTCTTGATAGTGAGGAGTGTGTGCTAATAGTGAGGGAAGGCTCTGATGATGGTTGAGAAAGGAATTGTTGATGGTGTGTGTGTGTGTGTGTGTGTTAACCAGTTACTACTAGTGTAGTGTATGTGTCAACGGTTGGGAGATGCGCGTGTCGTTTGTATATTGTTATGACTTACGTCATTGTTGATGACAGTGAAGTGTTGCAGACAACTTTGTTGGCTGAGGCTTTGTTGGTGGTAGTGGTGATGGTAGTAGTGGTTGTGGTGGTAGAGCATTTCGTCACCTGCCGCTCACCGCTACCACTGTACTCGCATGAGTGCATGTGACTTACTCGTGTACACCTCTCTTCATTCCTCCTTTTCCTCCTCTTTCCTCTCCTTCCGTTATTATTATTTCCCTTTTTCTGTTTTCTTTTGTTCTTCCTCTACCCCTTCCTCATCATCGACTTCACCCACCATCCAAATCCCACGTACCAGTTATATATTCTTGGGTGATACATAACGCAAGAACCAGCAGAGGAAAAAAAGTTGGTGGTGGACTGTGCTGCGGGGTTAAGATAAAAAAAAGTGCCCTTAAAACAAAGTATTACCAGAGTGAGGTCCTCACGGCCCTTGATGTTCGCGTGTGAGGGTAGCTTGGCTTGACAGGACTAGGCTAGGCTGGCCACTGCGTACGGGCTGGCGCTGCCGTCGTCTCACCCACTCAGCCGGTGCACCGTCCGGGCGAAGACACACCGCAAGATAGCCAGAAGCCAACACCAAATTGTCGCGTGTAATTTGTAGGAATGTTGTCCCAACAGGTGCCGAAGAGGTCTGCGGCTCGGTAACGAGAGTTTAATGACTGGCTTGTGTCTGTTACCGCTGCAGTAAAGTGGGAAAGTAATTTGTCGGTGGAGCTGAATCCCTCTTATAACCACGACGCGCGAATTAGATCATCATACGCTGTCATCACGAGTTTTAACCTCGGCATTAACTACAGCGCTCTCTGCTTGGGATCGTTGGACTGCAACTTTGCTGAAATTGACCTGATTTTTGTTTCAAATGCAACACGATTTTTTCGGTAGTGAAATCGAGTTATTATTTAAAAGATTATGTTTATATGTATGTGACAACTAGACAAATGAATGTTAGCGAATGCGGCCTTTCTTCGTCTGTTCCTACCACAGGAGTTCTTTTTATTCTTAAGAGGCTTCAGCTGCATTCAGGAAGCTGTCCACCTCCATTAGTTAGGAGGTCGGGATCACTTGTTATAAAGTGTTGTCATGTAGTGTGTGCGTCTATGTGTAAAGAGTGCAGAACATTTGAATAGTAAGTGCTCGGTGTCTTCTTTATTGCTGTTGCATCGTGGGCATGAGGGGTCTTGGGGTATATTGAAATTGTGTTTTTCGTGTGAAGCGAGTGAATTTTATGTAGATGTTTCGGGGGTCCTTTACTTGTGTAAATCTGGTGCCAGTTAGTGTTCTGAGGGGATTTAGTTTGTGTGTTTCTTTTGTGGTGATATTACTGATGTGGGGAGTAAATGTCATGTGTGCCGTATGTGATGGCTAGAATCGTTGATGTTTTGTTCAGTGAGAGAGATTGTCCACTGAAGGTGACTGGAGGGTGTGACGCTGATCATGTCTAAATGGGGTTAAAAGAGTGATTGAAGCTTTCTGTGGAAATGTAGTCATTCTCTTCTAGCTGAGCAAATTTACCAATTGCGCATTGTATTGCTTCATGGTCGATGTTGTTACTCTGGTGTCTGGGTGTTTTCATGTCATTGTGAGGTCATCCGCATACGGAACGACCTTTATGTTCTACTGCACAGTGCCTGCTGATGGTTACATCTGGAATGCAAGGTCACCTTCAAGGAGGCTGCGACATAGTTGACAGAAGGGAGAACAGTTTCCTTACTCCAAGGGATCCATCTTTTCCATACTTTTGCTTTTAGCTCAGCATAAAAGCAGCTTGAGCCTCATAGAAGGGGGTCATATATATATTCATATATATGTTATTTTCTATTTTCTATTTGATCGCCGTTTTTCGCGTCAGTGAGGTAGAGCCAAGAAACAGACAAAGAAAGACTCATCCACTCATATACACACATATATACATACACGTACATAAATGCATACTACATACATATACATATAAACATATACATATATACATGCATATACATACACATGCATATACACAATACATATTCATACTTGCTCGCTTTCATCTATTTCTGGCGCCACCCCGCCCCACAGGAAACAGTATCGCCACCCCCTGTGTCAGCGAGGTAGCGCCAGGAAACAGACGAAAAAAGGCCTCATTCGCTCACACTCAGTCTCTAGCTGTCATGTGTAATGCACCGAAACCACAGCTTCCTATCCACATCCAGGCCCCACAGACCTTTCCATGGTTTAACCCAGACATTTCACATGTCCTGTTCAGTCCATTGACAGCATGTCAACCCCAGTATACCACATCATTCCATTTCACTCTATTCTGTGCATGCCTTTCACTCTCCTGCATGTTCAGACCCTGACTCCTCAAAATCCCTTTCGCTCCATCCTTCCACCTCATTTGGTCTTCCGCTTCTCCTTGTTCCCTCCACCTCTGACATATATATCCTCTTTGTCAACCTTTACTCACTCATTCATTCCATATGTCCAAATCATTTCAACACACCCTTTTCTGCTCTCTCAATCAAACTCTTTTCATCATCACACATCTCTCTTACCCTTACATTACTTACTCGAGTGAGTGAAAGATGCTTTGAAGGTTTGGTGCCTGAATGTACTGACGGGTGTGAAATGTGCAAAGGAAAGAGTGAATTGGAGTGATGTGGGATACACGGGACAACACACCATCAATGGGCAGAACCAGAGCATATGAAGCGGCTGGGGGAAACGAAGGGGAAGGTCTGTGTGGCCTGGTTGTAGATAAGGGGTCTGGTTTTGGTGCATCATGCATGACAGTTACGAAGTGGATGTGAGCAAATGAGGACATTTTGTCTCTTCCTGGCACTAACTCGCTAATGAGGGAAATGGCAAACATGCCTGACAAAAATATATTTATACACATACACATACACATGAGCAATTAAAAAGAAAGGAAAATGTTCATAATCTTAAAAGCAAGGTGACAAAAGCAGCACTGTATATCCTCACGTGACCTTCAACCATGGAAAAATGTCAGCTTTGATTTGTCAGTAGGAAGCAGGTTCATAATGTCAGTGCAATAATGGTTGATGACTGGTTAATGGCAGGCCTGAAACAAGCAATTTTTGAGGATACTTTACAGTAATTCACAAAGTGTGAGCATAGACTGGTGTTTCCTCACCAATGTATTGAGGGTAAGCTGTACCCTGCCCTGAACATTCTAAGGGAATATCTCATTCTCATGGAACTGACTGTACAGAAAATAGAATTTTAGTAGCATCATACCCTAATGAAGGGCCTTACCTCTATGTTGTTATCCCTAATCCAACAGAGAGAATTGTAAAATTCAGGATCAATTGACTCAAGATCCTTCATGGTGAGCTTCTTATTGAGCATGCGCTTGTAGAATGGCATAGTGAATCCAGAATAGATGAACTTTCCATGATACAAGGCCTGAAATGAAAACAAATTTATGGAATTACATGTCCATTATGAGGTTCACTAATGGGCAAGTAAGAAAAGTGTGTGTGCATACATGCGTGTACGTGTGTGTGTGTGTGTGTGTGTGTGTGTGTGTGTGTGTGTGTGTGTGT
>JAUTZA010206388.1:0-10102 GCA_032273845.1 Panulirus longipes | reverse complement strand
AGTGAAAAACAAGTCCAGAATATTAGGAGAATGGTCGTAGCGGTCAGGTATATGGGTAGGTTGGGAGATAATTTGCTTTAAATCATTGAGAATGGAGAACGTGAAGGAATAAAATTAAATCAAGGTTTCTATAAAGACTTACACATAAAAAAAACTTCCCAGTGTGTTTTACCTTCAATATAGAAGTTTCAATTTACAATTAATAAACACCTAATCCATTTATATTGAATAAATTCATAATAGATCTCTTTACTAACCTTCCCCTTTCTGAGCAGATGCAGTCTCAAGAACAAGTTGCTCCTTGTCTGAATTCCAAACATGAAGTTGAGGGATAGAGAATCTTTCAACCTGCATACTGTTTTCTGGCACATTTTCCAATCTGATTTCAGATGCTGCAATATCACTGATGTTTTTTTCTGATTGTTGTGAAGGCTGGCAACAAAAGCCCTGCTTCTGAGATAAGGTTTCTATCAGTTCCAGTTTTCTCAAGGAGTGTGAAGCTTCCTGTGGAGTGGAGGGAACTTTATTCTCTTCACTATGTTCTTTCTGGCTTAATGAGCAAGAGATAGATGGTACATCTTTTTGACTTCCATAAAGATATGGTAGTTGACTCTGGACTGTGTCTGGTATATTCTTTACACTGCCATATAGATTTGGCAATGAAACTCCACTTTCACTTGAAATATTCATTTTATCTGTTGAATATCCAAATTGTGGCAAACCAGAAAAGACCTGTAATGTACTACATCCTGGCTGGTTTATATCTTTATTTTTCCCTAAGTTCCCTTGTACATCATTCAATTTTTCTGGTGGAGGATCAAAGGAAGTACTTCTTGAATTAATTGGTTGGTAAGATGACTTGACAGCTTCTGGTATACCGTTATTTGAAACATTTCACTTAGCATCCTTAATCCTTCTACAAAAAAGATTTTCCACAAAGCCAGAGGAGGCTGGTACATGGGCCTTAGGAATAATCTTTTTCACCATAGGTTTTGGTTTAACTCTTGGTCTATCCAAAGTTCCAATTCTTGCAAGTGAGCTGACTAGACCTGGGTGTGATACTATTTGTGTCTCATATTTGCTCAGTGAAGAATCATCCTTAACTGCATCATTTATTTCCTCAGAATCACTGCCAACAATTCTGCTCTGTACTGTACTCTCATCCATAGTTAATACTTTTTCACTTATCACACTGGTTTTCTACTTCAAGCACATTTTCACTGTCTTCAGTATCACTAGAATCAAACTCTGGCAGCAAACATCTTATCTTCCCTTTCTCTTGAGAATACATAGGTGTTTCAAGTCCTTGACTTTCATGATGTTCCTCAGATGTTTCAAAAGCTTGACAATGGTATTTTTCAGGTGCTTTTGAAAAACTCTTTTTCCTTTGTCTTTTGGATGCACTTTGGGGGGCAGCATCAAGAAGTATTGCTGTACATTTATTCTCCTGTATCTTCATGTGATTTGCACTTAATCTAGAAGCTATTTCAAATGCACTCTTTTTTCTGCGGAAAACAGAGTTACTTTTACTATCATTCCTAATCCCTTTAACTTGTTTTGCTTTATTGCTTTTTGTGCTATTTTTGTCTTTTACTGCTTCCCCATCACTACTTGTTTCCGAACTAACAAAGGTTTCAGGTTCAGGTGCAATTTCAGAAATCATACTTGTACCTTGACACTGCTTTAAATCTATATGCTTTACACAATGTTGAGAGTCTGCACTGTACTGGACACTCTCTAGACTAATATCACTATCTGACATAAGAGCCTGTGTTTTTCTTTCCATCATATCTTTGGATTCTGTCTCTGAACAAAATTTTTTTGTGGCTCTAAATAATTCAGATTTCTTTTTCACAAGAAAATTCCTCTTTCCGGTCTTGGTGATGTTTGATGTCCCAGTTTCTGAATAATCAGTTTCACTTGTTACAAAACGTGACCTACATTTTCCCTTGCAACATTTAATCCTTTCCTGAGCACCTGAGGAGATATCAGAATCTGAAGAATCTATATGGTTTTTCTTTCCAAAGAAGTTTTGTTTAGTGCAAACATCAGTTTCAGCTAATAATGGTTTGGTTAAAGTTCTCTTTTGAGGAAAAGAACTCCCATGATTTTCCTACATAATAATTATTAGTAGTTTTGGACTGGGTACTTTCTTTTCTACAGCTGTCCTCACTAATGGAAGAGAAGTTTGGAGAACTACTCCTATCACCAATGCTTTCTGATTTTCTTCGTATGCTTCTGCTGAACTCAACATTTGTTTTGCTAAATTTAATCTCCCTCTGCTGTTTCTGGAATCTTCTTGAAATTCTTTCCTTCTTCTGTTTCTGTACTTTAGTCCATTATGTACTGGAGATGTTTCTTCTTGACAACTGCTAGAGTTTATATTGCTACTACTTTCACTTCCAAACAATGACCTTTGTGAGGCTTTTCTCTTAAAAGTACATGATTCAACATCGTTCTGGCTTCTAGCGACTCTTTTCCTAATTTCATCAGTTTGAGGCAAGGACCTTCTACCTAAATCTTTCTGTTTTGCTGTTTGTCTCTCATCAGGAGAATTATTCTTTTTCCCACTTTCTCTTTTCATGCTTTTAAGGTTCCTCTTAATTCTTTCTCTCTTCATGCTTCTATAATCAGTGATATCTGTATTCATGCTCTTATGATCATGATCTGCTAGATCAAGCAAAGAAGATAGGTGATCATCAGCGGTCTCTAACAGATGGTCCTTGGGCCTAAGCACATTTACCTCTGCCAATGATACTTTCATTTTTTTTTGTGCCCTTCGTTTACGATTTTCAAGTGAGAATACATTATATGTCTGAGTACTGTACAAATCTGCAACCACACATGTGAGTTTGCTCCTCTGGAAGAATTTAATGTTCTTTTCAACATGAACCTTTGCAGGTATCTGTAATTTTGGTCCCCAGTTAAATAATATTCTTCCTGGCTGATTGCTAACAGCATTCAAAGTTTTCATTACTCTACTAACCTTTGAAGGTAACTCAGGAAACCCCTCCCTAGTACCAACTATTATAGCTTCTGTTGTATCTTTAAAATCTTGATTGAGTGATTCTCTGCATACTGAAGACTGTTTATTCTCTTTTTCCTTATCATTCATTATCTGAAGCTTGTCTCTGTTACTTTGTGATTCAAGATTTTCTTCAGGTAACTGATCACTTTTCTTTTTGTAAGCATGAAACTTTTGTAAAAATTTTTCATGGTTAATTAACTTTTTTTTCTCCAGTTCAGCAATTCTCCTGCTACTTCTTCGACACACTCTCATCCGACAGGGACCTTCCGTTTCACTGCCACAAACATGTGTCATAAATATCACCACTGAAGAAATTCACAGGTGCAATTTCATCCTCTGTGCCTTCACTTACACTAATTTTAAATATCCTTGGTGTTCTCTCATTGTCATCACATGATTTTTCTTTGTTTATGTCATCAGCTATGAGAGATTCCTCTGTAAATGAGATATCAGCGGCAAGATATGCAGTTTTTAATTTCGTTTTCTGTGGTAACGCACAGCTACTTTGTTGCTCCTTATCAGTTAAAGTGGAAAGTTCCACAGGATCATATGTATTTATGGGACCAACGTTTTTTGGCAAAATCTTACTTTTATACTCAGGATCTTCACCTCTGATTTTCTCAACTATTATTTCATTATCAGTTGAGTCTGTTGGTTCAAGTTTGGAATTGTTACAGACAATTGCAACCATGAAATCTTTTTCATTTGTATATAACGATTCGTCATTTCTACTTGGCAAAATTTGATTAGTAAAATCTTTTTCAGAATCATGCTCACAAAGTTTTACATTTGTATTCGAAATATTTGTCTTATTTGTTTCCTTCCTAAAACTGGAATCTCTATTTCTGTACTTTGTACAAGCTGTATCTATGTGCAGACTTTTGTCTTGTGCCTCCTTGTCACTGTCATCATTCTCTGGTCTAAAGCCTCCTATCACTGTCATTTCATTCATGTTTACACCACTCATTATCCTCTTCTCTAGAACATCAACTCCAGTCATTTCTCTTTTATCTTCTACATTGCTTCCATCTGCAAAATAAGGTGAATCAAGCAAAATCCTTGTTGTTCTTGACTTTTTTCTTTCTTTCTTATTGTGATCAGCTTTTATCTTTTCCTTTGAAGCAAGAATACTACCATTACTACCCTGACAATCTACGTTTTCTTCTTCAGTACTTGAAGTATCACTATCCTTACTGCCAACAGAGGAAGGTTCACCTCCAGGTTTATCCACAACATCTAACCTTATTGTATTTTTAGGCACAGTTATAGTTTGTAGCTTATTCCCAGTAAACAAATCAGATCCATCTTTGCTATCCATCACTACCAAGTCATCAAAATTCTGAGGACTACAAAATCCAAGATTTTCAAGCAAGGTTCTACCATTCTTTGAGGCTGATGATGACAAAGGCTGTTGTTGCTGTTGCTTCTTAATATTTTGTCTGCTCCCCTGATCAGGACATGATGAACTCCCCTTATGTATGTTTACATCAACAACTGAGTTTTCATTACTCTCACTATCCACTTTAAGAACTATTATTTCTTTACTGCCTACTTGATCTTCATTAACATCATCTGAATTTTCAGTATATCTTTCACTGTGGCCTTCATTACATACAGGCACGATCTGACTTTCTTTATCTTTACAAAGAGGGCCTGCACTTTCAGTGCTAGTTCTACAACTCTCCTTACTAAACATAAGTTTAGTATGACTTGATCGTTTTTCATTTTCAGTGGTAACACCAACATGGGTTCTACAGTCTCCTTCCACAGACATAGGCCCAACATCTTTCTCTGACTCTGCCTCAGTCTCATTAAGTTGTATCAGACCAATTAATTTTATGTCTTCCTTGGAACCACCTAGAATGCTACTTTCCTTAATATCTATCATATGATGTTTACTTTTGACAGTTTCTGTGAGTTTTACCTTTTCTATCTCTACCGTATTATCCTCTGCCAAAGACTTCAATTTCTTACATTCTTCCTTCTTCAACATATCTTTTGTTACTCTGATGGATGATATGGATTCATGCTCATCCACTTCAGCTGAGTCATTCACAACATTATATATATGTCTGAGCTCTTGGAGTCTAGGTTTGTTGGGTTTGCTACAGACATTCCCAGGGTCTACTACCTGACCAATACTATTGACAATACTATAATCACATTCTTTAGAAATAGGATCTGACTTCACATCATTTTGTTCTTTAAATTTATCTCTTTCAGAGAGAATACATGGAATACTATCATACAAACATGTCTCTTTTGTAAGACTGACTGACTTCCGAGGGTTTTCATTTATGGTTCCTTTGTGTCTAGTTAGATTATCATATCCAGCAATCTGATTCTTATCACTTGCTCTTTTGATGGTTAAGTGATCATCTTGCTGGCTATCATTATCATCATTTGATCTATTGCATTTAATGCATCTAATCTCAGTATTACTAATCATATTGTTAATAGAGCAATTGTCATTAGATCTGAGATTTGATTGTTCATAATTCTGTTCACTAAACTGATCTCTACTTGAAAGAATTCCTTGATCATCAGCTGACGAATTCATCCCATTTATATTAATGGCAACCTCTCTTGATCTTTCTTTCTTAATTCCAGCTAAATATTCTGCAGATCCTGATCCTTTATCTTTACAGGTACTAGCATTCTTTCTTATGGGGTCTTCAGCACTTATGCTACTACTGGGAGGGGTATTAACCTGGTCATCAATATCAACAGAGAAACTCTGAGAAGATTTAAAATTATTCCTAAATCTTTGAAGTAACTGAGTGCTTTTATCTGTCTGCAACATTTCCTCTTCATCAGAGACATCTGAATCTGTTATGCCTAAATCTTCAAGCATACTGTCTTTCTCTCCATTAGTGTCTGCAACTGAGAAGCCTTGAGATACCTGAGATGCAAGTGTCTTAGGTACATCATGACTTGCATCATCAGATGAATCACTTACTGGGCCAATAATATCAGCATCCTCATATACATCTGTGTGTCTCTCTTGAGCTTTATCAACATTCCTTCCTGTTCTATCCCTATGTTTTTCCTTAGAAAGTAGTGAGTCTTCTGAGTCCTGCATGCAAAATGAACTATCTAAACAATCTAACTTGTCATGTGGCTTCATATCATTCAAAATCTGTCTGATGATATCCTCTCCACTATCAACTTCTTCACTTAAGTTGGTACTATTGTTTTTGCTATCTAATTGTAGCTCTTCCACAGTATGGGTCATGGTGTTATCTCCAGCTCAATTTTCGGTCAAATCATCAGAAGAGTCTTTGTTAACATTCCCAATATCTAATTTGATCATTTTCTTTTCACATGGATTTTCACAGCTAGTTGAGATATAACTAGTTTTATCTACATCCGTATGGTCTTCAAGCTTTGCTTCATATGCAATATACCTTTCCTTTCCACAAGATTTTCTGTTGATTGCACAATCATTCTGTGCTCTGGAAATATCATTACCACTATTACTTTCATTGTCTTCAGGATACAATACTGATGATACTGCTGACAACTGCTTTTGTTCTTTTGTACTTCTTCCTTGTCCGACAGGATGTTTGTTTTTAAATTCACGATGTGCAACATTTTCTTCTACAGAATCATGTTTCGCAACCTCTGAGGGAGCCTTAGTACAATTAGTTCTCTTAGAATAAACAGACTCATTCAGTTTCTGTTCTAGCTCTTGTTTCACACTAGATACCTTTGTTCTGGCCAAACCTTCTGATTCTACTTCCATTTTCTGTTCATCCTGATCACACACCCTATCTCTTCCTTTACTTCCAATCTCATTATCAGAAATATCCTGTATCAAATCTTCCAGCTGTTTGCTTCCTTAGCCAGTACCTTCTTTCTGCTATTTTTTACAATGTTATCATCTTCATCATCAAATAGTTCATCACCTAATCCTATATCAAAATCATCCAGCCAACTTTCTAAAGATGGCAAAGCAGCCATTTCAACAGAATTCTTCTTACACCTTTTCTCCTGCTTCCTCTGGAATGCCTGGTACTGAGACTGAAGGATACTTTCACTCACTTCCAAGAGTGACTGCAGTCGATACCATACAGCAGATGTCAGACCTCCTGGTAAACAACCTATTGGGAAAGAAAGATATGCGTTAAGTTTGACAAAAGTAAATATGTCTGAAACTAGAAGCAGAGGTTTATAATGAATGTTTCCTGTTACTGTTACCCAGTACCTGTCACATGCTCCAAGAATACAGTAATCCCTTTTTGAACCTGCCATGTTACAGTCCTGGGAGGAGTGAGAGCAAAATAGTTCCAGCTGGGTACAGGCATCAGAGATATAGACAGACAGTCAGAAACCAAGGGAGCAAGGGAGGAGACACTCCAGCAAGCCAGCTTATGAAAGGTATTTGAGAGCAAGGAATGAGTACAGCAGGATGAGAAAGGAGGAACATAGAAACTTGTAAAGAATATTGTGGACAAGGTAAGTGAAAATCCAAAACTCTTCCATAAATTCATCAGGAGTAGATAATCAGTTCAGGTACAGGTTATCAGATTAAGGGATCCAGAGGGAAAAATAGTTGAGGATGATGAATGGATATGTGAGGAACTGAATAACAAGTTTAAAAGTGTTTTCACACTGGAAGACACTAGAGCCCCAATTCTAGTGAGATGAGTTGGGCAGTAGGCAACAGAAAACATTAAGATATCTAGAAAAGCCATTAGCTGCTAAGGAAAGTAATGTATCTAGAAAGAAGCCAACCTATTTACACCAACTTACGCAGGATGTTACTCTGCACTTGAACTTTATGAGAATAAATCCTACGAAATGCCCAGTACTCATTTTTGGATGTGATGGCCCTAATTAGTCCATGTAGACCTATGGACAGTTGATGTAGCTGTAGATGACTCATTATTGATGTCTTACGTGTGCTTTCTAGACAGGTCACTGCAGAAACAACTGGAAGTGTAGTCAGTGCTAAGACATGCTAAACAAAAGGCTGGACACCACAGGCAGGTGCCAGAGAGCTAGAATCAAGCTAGAGGATGCTGGTAGAGGCTGACTGTCATGGAGCTATGTCAATGAAGTTGCTAAGCACCATAACTGAATGCTCAATTAGAAGGCATAATAGCTCAGAGGTGCACTTTAGAGCTGTGACTGTACATGAGCACTACAGAGTGCTGAGAGAGGCATAGTCTAAATTGCTGTAAGCGTAGCCATGTACCACAAGTGGGAGTAATGGACCCAACCTAGCTTGTACTAGGACGTGTGGATACAGGGCTGGAGTATAGCAAGAGGGCATGATGAACTTAAGGAAAGCTATCTTTTGGAGGGAACCTTGGCATATACATACATGATAGCCACACAATGGAAATGCATGCTATAACCAATCAATCTGAAGTATTTAAATGGAAAGCTATTGTTGTGGATGCTAACATTTCTAAGTAATATACACCCTACAAGAATACTTGTTACTTTTTTTAGTACAGTATGTACAAGTCTATCACTCCCATACACACATACTACCGGCCTAAATGTATACCTAAGTGCATGTAACACCATGGAAAGCTAGCAATAAAGAGTGAACGCTAATAACTCAACATCTGCTTGAAAACAACCTAGAGGAAACTCCTCCCTTGTTGCCAGGCCAAATGTCTGAGCCGGGCAAATGCAGCATTTAGAATACCATATATCACACAAAGTGTCTTTGTATCAAAATATGGCACTGTGTTATAATCACTGTTGATTAAAATATGACAGTGCCAAATTGGAAGCACGACAGAGGCAGAAAGCAGTACTAAGAGCTTTTCCTAAATATGGAAGATATCCATACATCCACTTTCATTTGGATGCTGTTTGTGGACTGATGGACTGGCAGGATCACACAGGCATTACTCCAGTTGTTCCCTATAAAGAAAAATTGAGGAGTAATGATACAAGTACAGTGACACCTCAAAAAACAGGACTAAATGCTGGATTATCATCAGATCAAGGCACAGGAGGAGGATCATACTAAAACAGTGTTTGTAACACCATTTGGACACTATCAGTATGTGTGGTGCCCCATGGGAGTGACAAATAGTCCAGCAAGTTTTAAGAAGTTTATGTAATACTTGTTCGATGATCACATTTTTGTTACTCTTTTAATGTACCTCGATGATTTGTTGGTTTGGCCTATACTATGGCTAAGTACTTAGGGAATATGGGGACTGTGTTGGGGGTTGCTGCAAAAATATGGCTTGAAATTAAAACCTACAACGTGTAATATTCTAAGATCTCAGGTCAAACACCTTGGGTCTGTAATCTGTTATGGAAGGGATCATTACCGACCCAAAGAAGATACAAGCTATCCGGAAGAGGCTTCTACACGTACTGTGAGGGATGTTAGGGTTGTGCTGAAGGTGCAGATTATACTAAACAGGTTACAGGTTGTCATGGAAATAGATGAAAGTTTCAGGGGATTAGAAGCTGTTTCATTTCATAAACATGATGGAAAATCACACCTAGTGGCATCTTTGAGAAGGGAATTTACAGGATCGGAGCTCAACATGAGTATTGGAGAGGACTTTCAACATGATCGACAAAACTGAATACTAGTGTCACCCTTGGGGAAACAGGAGGAAGTTCTGCAAGCAGCATATGAACACTTGGGGTATCAAGGAGTGGCTACGACTACCACCCTATTATATGATCATTTCTTTTGGCTATGGTTATATGGGGATGCCAAGAGGCAAGTGGCCCAATGCATGAACTGTCCTAAGGGTAGGACCAGACTGGGGCCAGTGGATGCTAGTAAGCCATGGCAAGTGGTTGTCAAGGACTTTCCAGTTGCTAAAAGAATGTATTAATTGTGACTGATGTGCTCATTAAGTTTGCATTAGTGTTCCCAACTAAAAATCAGAAAGCTATCACAACTGCAACAATTCTGGTGGACAAAATTTTGCCTAAGCATTGCATTACTAAGAGATGAGACAGTGTCCAAGGGTAGAACTCTGAGCTGTAATTGGTGCATCTGCATCTTGCCTTGACACAGCTTCCACAATAAACTCAGACTTGGACAGGATATCTCAGTGGGGTACACAAAATCTAGTTAAGTTT
>JAUTZA010204184.1:0-10113 GCA_032273845.1 Panulirus longipes | reverse complement strand
TAAACATTGTTTTTTAAGTTTTATACAACTGTGGAACTCATCAGAAATATATTTTTCCAATATTATTATATGATTAATAATACTAAATGTCACAATATTTCTAATACCATTTTCCGTTAAGACGAAAGTTCTGGGGCATAACTGAATCTCAGAACTTGGTATGTTCCTGGTTGAAGCTGTAAAGGGCCTGCTGTCATTGCTTATCAATTTGGGGTTCAGTACAGCTTTGCTCAGTTATGTCTCAAAACTTTAGTCCAAAAGTGTACATAAGGCAATTATGTAATAAATCAAATTGTATACAAAGTAAAAAATATATCACAAATGTCCCATAACATTTAAGTACTTTATGAAATTACAAATCTGATGCATGGTTAATGATCTCAGAACTTAATTATATAATCCTCAGATGAAGACTTTAGATTGTTCTTAAAATGTTGATAGCTCAGTACTAATATAAAATGTGGAAAAAGCTCACTTCTACAAAAGAAGAGTCAGTTTATACTGTTGTTTCAAAAATGTCATTTAAGTCAGAAGAAGGGAAGAATGCTTTCAACCACCTAATTCACAAAAAGTCTATTTTTGTGACAGGGTAAGGCACTGTGGGTTTAATATTGATCTACAGCTGCAAGTGTATCATATGAGCAAAAAACATGGAGTATCACGACCAAGTGCTTTGTTTCAAGTCACAACGTTGTTCAAAACCCAACCCTTCCTACAAACATTTCAGTAAAATAGGAACAAACTTAGACCAACACTGTACGTCAACTTCTCTGTATCGAGATCTTAAAGATGCTCTGAATTTGCAATAAGAACTCTTGCATATATTCCTCATTTAATTCTTCTACACCTTTTACTTAGTGCTATGAGTCACCAAAGAATGGTTCTTAACATCAAGAGAGATTAAACTTGAGCACCGTAAGTCGACAACTGTTAATTTCCTCCTCATATCATACATGATATTAGAATAAACCTACAGCATTATAAGAATGCTTAGTTTTGTGAACACAGTTTGTTTTTAATTTATATTACCACAGTCATTATTCCTTTGTTAAAGGACCAAATTAAGTAGTTAGCCCAGTGGCAGCAGTAATGCAGATTTTTACCTGATAACACTTGAGATGCATGCAGGTATCCACTTAATCTGTGCTTCAAGATGAAGTCTTACCATCCACTCACCATACAAAGGCAGTAACATGACATATTTTTGATCTACTAAATAATAAACCTTATGAGCCAGTGAGGTGAATCACCATTTTGATCTTTTGCCAATTGAATCCATTCCCTTACAAAGACGAATATTTCTAAAAGACTTTTGAACCATATCGTAGACTTTCTTCTTCCCATCAAAAAGTATCTAGTGAAAACTTTGAATTCATTTTAGATGAAATATTTCCTGGGTAAGAATGAGCCCAAGCTTTCAGAAGGTTTCCAAAGCTACTCACATTTTTAAAACATATCTTCCTGGATAATTATATTACAAGAAAACTATCCAAAAGTTAGAAATGATTGTTCTCTGGTCTCCAGAAACTTTATGACACATGAAGGATTAAATGCACCAAAATAGCAAAGCTCTGAACTACCATGTGTTATACTCTGCCTGGAAAATTAGGAATTTCTAATGCTAAATGTGGATAGGAAGGGTAACACCATTAATTACTTCAACCCTGCGTGCAATGGATTTCAAGCTGAACACTTCTCCTGTCATCTCGATAGGGTTGGTAAGCATGACTGCGATGTTACTGCATTATGGCAAGTAATGGGAATAGTGTCACTGGTGGCTCCACATATTCCCGTATAGAAAAGTAGGGCTACCAATGTGAAGCTAGATGCAAGAACTATGTTCAGAATATTCTGTCAGTTTGTCCTACTATTCGACTGAAGGAGTAAAAGTAATTTCATTGTCTGATTGTACATACCAAATAACATGTGTGTGGTCCACACTGATAGCTCAACTCTTTTTTTTTTTTTCTTTAACCAAAACCTGACAGGCAAGAACAATTATCACAATATCAAACAAACTCATTTAGTTGAGACAAAAAAAGCTATACACTTCCTTTTCTTTTTTAATCCCTTTTCTGGATTGAACATCAGTTAGGATAATTTAGGGTGTCAAAACCATTTTGATTCCTAGAAAGGGCACTCATTACTTTCTTCATTCCATCTAGTCATACCACATGCTCCTCATTTCCACAGCCAAGATTCTTGACCTCTGTGACTCATCCCATGTCCATGCTTCAGCTGCATAGGTCAGAGTCAGGAGGATCATATTGTCCCTTAATCCTTTCTTCACTTCCATACTTACACCTCTACTCTTCATTATTCTGTTAACTGACTCAGTGACCGTTTTATCCTGTACTGCTCTTCCCCTTATCTCTACTTACTTAATTCATAAGAAAAAAATAATGATTCGATAAGTTTCTTTTATGCATCTTACCATACAATACAAAACGTTATAACTTTTTTGCATTCTTTGGATTAATTGATCCAGAAAATCATGTGTTTTATATAAACTAAGAATGGTTAGGTCTTAAATAACAGTTTTTATATTTTTGTGCACTTTTTTTAAGCAAAATAAAATCCCTCTTTTGCAAAAAAGACCAAGAAAACCATCTGTGCACTGAGAGGGTTGAATTATTGCACCCAACTAAATGCAACCCAGTGTCAGGCCTGAAGGGCATGATAAAGATAGTAATATGTATATAAAAGTAAACATAAGATGTGAAGGACAAGCTGGTGGCCAAGGATAGGAACTTGAAGCCTTAAGAATAAGCTTCATGGGGGCTCTATTCAACAGCACCCTTCCATGAACTCAGACATCATGTCAGCTGCTTTCCATAAGGCAACCTGAATACAAGCTTCATGTTATTAAACCATTATATTAACCATTATAGAGGCAAATTAATCATATATCAATTAGATGGTCTAAATTAATATAAGTGCTTAAAATCTACTGTGAAACTAGCTGACCCAAATGATACTGTTGGTGTCACTGACCCGACAAACTCCAAATAATCACAAAAATGCAAGGCAGACATTACATCCATTTCATTGTCATTAGAAATTTTCACTATGGTGGTTTGATACTGTAGCTACTGGAGAAATAAATTAACTGCAAGCCCTGATTCAGCACTATGCTTGGTCCCTGCTTCCTGTCATGTCCTTAAGGTTGACCATTAACACTGACAGTTTCCTTTCAGGATGAGTTGCACAAGATTTCATCATGTTGGAATTTTCTTTTGGCTTACACAAAACTGAACAAGCATTTGAAGTATCAGTAGGGATAACTCTGGCACAATGCCTCTGTCTGGAGTGAAGTTGTCACTTGGTTGTGTTGCATAGTGACTCATGACTGGACGTACCTGGGGTAACTAGATGTTTGGTGGAGAAGGCAACATTAAGCTCTCATTTTTAATTCATGTCTGACTAAATTCTGCCCGTAAACATCAAAAGACTGACATTCCTTCAAATCTGTCTGTCAGATATAGGCTGGCGAAATCATCTACGAAAACACATCGTCGCCACCACTATCACCGACACAACGACACTCGCCACCACCACCATCTACACCACCACCACCACAAGACGAGACTCACCACCACAACCACCAACGATCTCCATCACCACCGCGTCCGCCACCATAACGCGTAGTCCAACAGACCCTATCGTAGGAGCTGTCAACTAAGGCATAAATCCCCCGAATATTACAATTATCCTAACGGTCCTAAAGCAAGCAAGAGAAGGTGGATGGCCTTCGCCTTTGATTTTCAGAGCACCCACCCGCCCCTGCACTGTTAAATGTCCTCAGTCAACGCTTTCGATGGCCTGAAGAGTTAAACAACAAGGAAAAAGATCTATGATACGATCGGATGCTCCAAGAAGAGTGATAGTGATCCCATAGGGCTATTCCCTATAGATGTCTTTCCACAGCTATATATAGACTGGATCATTTACCTCTTAATGTGACGTGTGCTATCAATTAGAAATGAGTAGTTTGATGATTCTAATTTCGAGGATTCACTTTGACGGGACTTGGTATAGATAACTCCTAACAAGACTAATCATCTATCCACCATGGCTTCATCTTCACCATCTATCAACCCCTTAACCATACCTTCTCTCCTAGCTTTAACAGCACCTTTGCCACAATCTTGTCTTCAGCTTTCCAACAGATTCTTGACTTTTACCCTTCAGTATGCCTCTCACTATGTCCTGAAGTGCACCATATACCATGCTTTCTTCATACCCCTCACCATACTATTCACATGACCCTAAAACTAGACACAACTAGATCCCCAACCACCATGTCTTCAACTATGCCCTCCAGCCCATACTCTCCATTATACCCTGAACCATACTTAATATATACTACAAAACCGTATTACTATAACTTTCAAGAATAACCCTTCCACTCTGAACAATATCTAAGACTTGAAAAAATTTATTGAAGAAAAATACATGAAATTATAAACACATTTAACAGACCTCGATATTTACTTTGACATATTTGAGCGAGTATTGTAGGTTGGGTCTTCCTAGGCTCCTTGGAATTTCATTTTACATATCTTCAAAATATATATTTTCCATTCACGTGTGTTGAATTCTGTTGGGGGTTATATTTCACAGGAAAAAACAACAAATGACTGCTCTCATATCCCGTCAGTCACCTGTTTTACATCATCAAGCTTCATTGTGTTTTATGTAATCTCTAAATCCTTTTTGAGAGCATCTTAAAGAAAAGATTATGTTTGATTTAGTTATCTAGTTGACTGATTGAGCTTAAGGCCTATCAACTGCCAGTGTCACTGAGAACGTCAAGGTCAAACCACCACACCCACCGACCAAAAAATCTGTTAACACCTTCTTCAGGTGTAAAGGATAATTCTAAGGGCCACATATACCCTCACTGTATACACGGCCTATGTTGTTGCGCGAAATGCTCCCCTTGTTTAAGGACTAGTATTCATCTCCGTTGCTAGCTAACTGGTAATCAGATATCGCTTTCTCATTTGCTAATCAATAGATCTAGTCAAACATTTAAAATTCATAATTTTTTTTTCTTACATTAAGCCAGGGTGGTCCAACTTCTTCGACACTAAAATTCAATGAATCCATATATCAATATGAGAGCTTGTGGGCCCATAGTTGGACCACTCTGCATTAAGCTATGGAATATGTAAAGTAAATTCCTAAAAGAACGTTACATGCGATAAAGTACGTAGATAAAAACGTAAACATGTAGCCATTTGTGATATAGTCTCACACCGCTTCAGGGTGCAGTTTGGTAGCCTCGACTTGCAGGATCAAGAGGTCTGCCACAACCACACTTCGCACGGGTATTAGTAACTTGCAGGCTTATGTAGTCTACCACAACCACACATCGCTCGGGTATTGATATGTAACATCAGTGTGAACAACTGATGCTTCTTTTTGGCATGGATTTGGTGTGTACAACAGTGATGCCAGACGTCTGTAGGTGACTATAGTGAAGGACAGTGACATCCGACATTTACAAGGGGTTTAGTACTGCATTTAGTACTTTACAAGGTAATCATCGTCTTTCTTATCATCACTATTGATAGCATCAGTCTAATTAATTTACTTAAGGCTTTTACTGCCACTGGAAGTGGCTGGTTTTATGTAAAAAATTCTACATTAGCAAAAGTTCCGACGCTCGTAAAGTTTCTTGTCATTAATCGACACAAGGGACCCGCAGCCCTTTTTCATTCGGACGCATGCGGCCAGGAATTTCATATAAGCGGCCGGGAAAACGACTTGCGTTGTGATGTGCTGCCGACAAGCTTGGAAAGGTGAATAAATCTTATTTGTTTTGATGTATTCTGAATGAACAAAAAACAGAGATAAAGGAAAGAGGGAAAGGCTCGAGAGGAGGATGAATGATTTTGAAAGAATCGAATTACGGTATAATGCAAAGGAATACAAAGGAATGCAGACAGCAACAGACCACTGGGTCCTTTCGAGGCTGCTTGTGAAAGCGGAAGAGATCAGAAACAGAGTTTAGAGTGGTAGAAATAGAAAAACAAACATGACATAATGAGAAATAACTACGGAGGCGCAAATAATGTCAATCGCGGTCGTGAAGTAAAGTGTTTATCAAGTCTATTCTTAAACGTAACTATGGTGTTACTTTCAATTACTTTTATTGGTAAATCATTCCATATGTTAACAATCCTGTTGAAGAAAAAGTACTTTGCCTCATTCGAAGTAAAACGTTTACCTATGAGTTTGTATCCATTACTACGAGTGAAATCAGACTGGTCAAGCCTTAAATAGCTGTTAATATCTAGATTGTCAAAGCCTTTGATAATTTTGAATACTTGTATCAAATCTCCTCTTAACCTTCTTTTTTCTAAGCTAAATAAGTTAAGGTCATCTAGACGACTTTCATAAGATTTGTTTCTCAATCCGGGAATCATCTTTGTAGCTCGCCGCTGTACTCTCTCTAACCTATCTATATCTTTTTTTAAGTAGGGTGACCAAAACTGAACGCAATACTCTAGGTGAGGACGCACCAGTGAATTGTAAAGAGTGAGGATAATTTCCTTAGACTTGAATTCGAATGTCCTTCCTATAAAGCCTAAGATTCTGTTTGCCTTTTTTACAGCTTCTACGCACTGCTTACTTGGCTTTAGGTCATCTGAGATTATTACACCCAAGTCTTTTTCCTCATTTACATTATGTAGCGCAACAGAGTTCATGAAGTAGCTTTTCTTTTCGTTTTTATTGCCAATGTGTAGAACTTTGCACTTGTCGATATTAAAATTCATTTGCCACCTTTGAGACCAGTCTATCAGTTTGTCTAAATCAGCTTGCAGCTGTAGACGCTCGAATTCAGTTGTAGCTTTATTTCCCAGCTTAGTGTCATCTGCGAATTTTGATATCTTACAGCATAACCCGTTGTCAATGTCATTAATATATATCAGAAAGAGAACAGGTCCCAGGACCGATCCCTGCGGAACACCACTTGTTACGTCAGTCCATTCTGATGCCTGTCCATTAATTACTACTCTCTGTTTACGACCACTCAACCAATTTTCTAACCACCGAAGTACAACACCATCTATACCATGTGCCTTAATCTTTGCTAGCAATCTCTGATGTGGGACTTTATCGAATGCTTTTTGAAAATCCAGATAAATGACATCAACCGCTTTACTTTCATCATACATATTGATTATGTCATAAAAGAAATCAAGCAGATTTGTCAGACATGAACGATTCCGGCGAAAACCATGCTGCGAGTCATTTATTAAATGGTGATCCTCTAAATGATTCACAATCTTGTCCCTGATGATAGTTTCCATAAGTTTGCCAACCACGGACGTCAGGCTAATCGGGCGATAATTTCCGGGTAGGGACTTTTTACCTTTTTTGAATATCGGTGTGACATTGGCAAACTTCCAATCCTGTGGAACTATTCCTGTAGCAAGAGACTTATTGAAAAGAGCAGTCAAGGGCTTTACAATTTCAGTTTTAGTTTCTTTCATTGTTCTTGGATAAAATTTATCAGGACCTGCCGTTTTATTCACTTTCATAGCGTTTATTGCTAACAGTATATCATGATCGCAAATGTCAATATTTTGCAAAGAGTTATCATCCGCTAATAATGGTATTAGATCTGGAACATAAGATGTGTCCTCAATGGTAAATACAGATGAAAAAAATTCATTTAGTATCTTTGCCATGTATTCATTGTCTTGAACCAAATCGCCGCTGTCCGTACGTAATGGACCAATTGATTGTGTGATGACTCTCTTGCTTCTAACATAACTATAAAACTCTTTAGGGTTTCTTTTGCTATTTTCAGCAATATAAGCTTCATATTGACGTTTATTCTGACGTATAAGTTTTTTTGTTTTTCTACGCAGATTTACGTAATTTAATCTATCTTGTTGGCTACCGTTCTCTTTAAGTTTCTTATGCGCTATTTTCTTTGATAACAAGCAATTCTTTACTTCACTGTTCCACCATTTTGGTTTAGTACTTGAAAATGACCGCCTGATGCGCATTGGCACAAATGTTCCCTCTAAATCTTTAAATGTCGTACTGAATCTTTTCCAAGCTACATCCATATCATTTTCATTAACGATTTCATCCCAGCTTACTCTGTCAAGAGCAAATCGTAGATCATCAAAATTCGCTAGTCTAAAATCTGGTATTTTTTCACAACTGTCTTGTTTGCTAACATTAACATTAAAAACTACATCAAACGTAATTTGTCGGTGATCACTTGTGCTAAACATTTCCCCTACCACGACATTATCGACGATATCTTCATTTGTAGATAGAATTAAGTCCAATATGTTTACGTCTCGAGTAGGTTTCTGAACGAATTGTATTAGGGCACTATCAAGCAAGTTTAGGTATAGTCCACGCCCAGAACTACTAGAAAGAGGATCTCCCCACTTTGATAGTGGTAAGTTAAAATCTCCCATTATGATCGTATCATTTTCGTTACAAATTTCAGCTAATTGATCATAGAGTAGTTCGTCTGTCTCTTGTGACTGCGCGGGGGGTCTGTAAACTAATCCTACTGTTATTTTCTTACGAAGCTTATCTTTGATTTCTACATAAATTGAGTCAATGTTATCTAGAGCAACTGTATTTCTCATCACGGGATTGAGATTAGCTTTGACTAACAGCAAAACACCACCGCCTACCTTGTTATCTCTGTCGCTATTGAACAGAACGTACCCAGGAATTGCATATTCGGCGAGGAAATCTCTATTTTTAGTATTCAACCAAGATTCGGAGATCCCAATTATATCGTAGCTTTCCTCTAATGCAACGGTCTCTAATTCTGAAAACTTGTTCCGTATACTACGAGCATTTACATAAAATGCTTTGATATATTGGTGCGTATTACTCCCAGAAGTACTTACGGAGGAGGAGGGGCCTGCTCCACACGGGCTGCGTTTTTTGACCAAAAAGCTTGAGTAGACTCGCTGAGGAGTCTACCAAAACGGGCAGCACCTAACTCGTTTAGGTGTAAACCGTCCTTAGCAAACATGTCGGGCAGCATGTAAAAATGCTGCCTCAAATTTACGTACTCAACTCCCTCCTCTAAACAGAGATTGGTTAATCGATTAATAAGACTGAACGGCTTACTTAAGATGGCGTTCCCAGTGCCGAACATGGGCAGTACTCCTAAAATCAAACTGTTTTTAGTTTTTACACTTAATTTCGACAAACAAGCCGGTAGGTATTTCCCCAGAAGCTGCTCCAAAAGACAAGAATTCTAGATGTAACACGGAAATAAGATGCCTTTTATACTGTATGTCAGTGTGACTGGACGGCATCCAGTCCGCTGTAGTACTAGACAAAGCTACGGTAGTCTTGGTGTTAGAGGAAAGATGGTAGCTTTAGGAAAATTCCGACTGGAAATTACACCTATGGATCCTCAAGAAATCTGGAACCTTTAAATGTGTATTCTCAGGAACTTGAAACCTTCACCTGTGAGTTCCTTGGAGCTTTCACCTGTGGATCTTCTGGAACCTAAAACAGTAAATACCATCAGTGACTCTGACCTGGGGAACGTCTGGATCCATCATACGAGGATATCCTGGAACCTTCACTCCTTTTGCACTGTCACCTGTGGACCCTCTCATCCACATTCATGACATTCAAATAAATTCGCGTCTGAGATTCTTCGTGTGTCGCACAGTAGCGCCACTTCGTGGATGCTTGACGCCCAGCTATGTACTCTGCCATTAAAGTGAAGCAACTCTTGGAAAACCACTCGACAGCACACACAGTCTTTTATGATCAGTTAACCAGTTACTATTATGACCTCCAAGTTTTACAATGTCTCAAGTAAGTATTTTCAGCCGAATGGCTGCCTCAATTCAATAAACCATTCTATATTTATTCATTTATTTACAGTCATTATTACAAAAATAATTACTATGATTATTGCCACAAATATTGCTTACGTTATTACAACCACTGCCAACCACAGTCACCATCATCATTCACAATCGCAACAACCGCTGCTACCAAATCAACCACAAACACTTCACCAATAACCACCTCCTCTATCAAAACGCCAGTAGCAACCACCACTATAAGTCACTAACCTTTGCCCTCCGGCTTGTC
>JAUTZA010200867.1:0-10118 GCA_032273845.1 Panulirus longipes | reverse complement strand
TTCGAACACGAGTTCATTATGTCGGAACAAAGCAGCAAACCCAAATGAGAGTGAGAGATAAGTCGTTATCAGCCAAATGGTAACATTACCAAGTGGAGAGAGGCGTAATAACGTTTCACTTACCAACATTCCCGAAAAATAACAGCGCTCACGAATCAATTCGAAATTGTCGATCATAACGTGCACCAATAGTTTATGGAGCGAGTGTACATTTGGCGAGATTCAGAGTGAAAGGTATGTCTTTGAAGAGTATCCCATATCAACTCACGTCCTCTAACATTTCCACATCACAATAGAGAACTTGTTTATTGAGAGGGGTAACTATGATGTCGAATGTAGTGCCATCCATACTGTACTTGCATTGTATGTTTAAGTATGAATGAACCTATGTAATAGTTCTCATATCACGTGTTTACCATCATCTCCCAATTTGTATTTTAGAGTTTTTTCATTAACTTATTGTTTTATTGGTACAGAACTTTTATGGATCATAATGTCACTGTTATTTGTATTCGTATGTATTTCGTTAACAGCATTTTATTCTTTTGTTCTTATTTCAAGATTTTAATCATGGAACATACGATGGATTGTTTATGTTCATAAAGCATGTACTTTTATTGTCAACAGATTATCTAGCTGTCTATCTATCTATTCAGTTCTATTCTCAAGGAAAATGTTACCACGTTACTTGTTTAATCGAGTGGTTGGCTGTGATCTGGCGATTCGGCGGGCAGCCGCTCTCCATCTTACCTGCCCACCATTTTTGGACTTGCATGTACAAGAATTACTCACACATATTGATGGAGGCAGTCGTGTAGCCCATCTGCTAAGATTATCTGTTGACCAAATGAAATAGGAAAGGTTCACAGCGTCCAGCCTGGCGAGCAGCTTTGAGTAACTTCCTCTCCTAAAGCAGCTCGGCCAAAGGGTGTAGTCTTCCTGTGCCCGGGCAAGAGCTCCGATCTCAGAGTCTTACTTAACAAGTGGACCACTCGCTCACCTGTAGTACGAATGAGAATATTCCTCCTATCTGTAGCGCTGATGTGTTTGAAGGTGACTGTGAATATCTTGTGTAGGTTTACGGTGAGGAGCGCGTCCCTGCCAAAGGCCCCATTCCCGCCCACCTGCTGGGGAACATGTGGGCTCAGTGGTGGGACAACATCTACCAGCTGGTCGAACCTTACTCAAATAAGGAGTCGGTCGATGTGACGGACGAGATGGTGAAGCAGGTGAGTTGTTGTGCATACATCTATCCCTTGTTTCACTGCTGTTCAGTGCTGGGCTCGTGTCTTTACAGTGAAGTAGAAAAAAAATAATTATTTCAGTTGTTTGAATTTTTTCCATTTTTTTGAGAAACCTGATGATCAGGGATGGGGTGGGAGCAGCAGACTGATGGGCGCTACTGTAGTAAAGAGATACACATCCTTGTGTTATTTATTATTATCTATGTCACCGTTATTATTATTTTCCTCACGGGTTTAGTACGAGACTCATTCACTTCTCTCTAATACAACGCCGAGGACTGGGTGTAAACAGCCCTTCTCTATTATGAAAGTGTAGCCATATCCAAACGAAGCATTACTGTGTGTGTGTTTGAGGGGAGGGGGAGAGGTGGCTTTTCCTACTTGTAGACTTGGTACCGTCACCCACCAGGGATACACTCCAAGGAAGATGTTTCAGCTGGCGGACGATTTCTTCGCATCGCTGAACATGTCGCGAGTTCCATCATCGTTTTGGCAAAATTCCATCATAGAGAAACCCGAAGATCGAGAAATAGTCTGCCATGCCTCAGCCTGGGACTTCTGTGATAAAAAGGACTTCAGGTAGGAGTCTTCATTAAAACTGAAAGAGTATTTCTAACATTGCTTACAACGTTATAGAATTTATCGATTAAAGTAAGAGCCAGTCCATAGATTAACAGCGGTGAACACACTTTTTTGTTTCAAACTAAACTCACTGGGTCTCCTAGAAAGGTGGCTGGAGCTGCTTCCTCCATGAGATGCCAGTGTGTTCCTCAAGCACAAAACACGTGTAGTGTTGCTCCATCAAGTACCGTCAGTTATAGAAAAAAACGTGAGGGTGTTGTGCACCGTTTATGTGATACAGATTTGTGATTTTCTTTCAAGAATCAAGATGTGCACGAAGGTAGAGATGCCAGACCTGGCCACAGTTCACCACGAGATGGGCCACGTTCAGTACTACATGCAATACAAGGATTTGCCTGAAGTCTTCCGTAGAGGAGCTAACGATGGTATGTTCAGTGTCGTTACGCAAGTTAACCACATAATTATAGTGAGCTTTCCGCGACTTCCGGATGTAAACCTGCTGATCACATTAGAATGAACAGTCCACTAAGTGATGTTCAAAACGAGGGCAGCTTTCTCTTCATAATAAAAGTTAATTCATCCCCAGGTTTCCATGAAGCGATTGGTGACGTCATTGGTATGAGTGTGGCCACCCCAAAGCATCTCAAGAGTATTGGTCTCCTGAAGGCGTCGCAGAAGGAGGACAAGGAGATCGAGATAAACTTCCTCCTGAAAATGGCGCTCAATAAGGTCGGTTACCTGCCGTTCGGATACCTGGTGGACCTGTGGCGCTGGGACGTCTTCCGTGGCCACATCCCAGAGAGCGACTGGAACTGCGCTTGGTGGAAGCTGAGGTAAAGGCTTGACGCTAACGGGATGGTTCGTGGGTTTCCTGACGAAGGGGAGGAAGGCTATGCATGAGTCATAGCGACGTCGGCTCACAACATCCACATTGATAACTTATGGATCAATATCAAACATCTATAACTCTGCTGTAAACGGAAATAGCAGATATCTATAGTTTTTATTGAAATTCTGCGCTGCTAGGCCTTTCTGTGTCGCTGTGTAATGTACTAAATTTTGTCTTATGTTGTGGAGGTGGAGGGCCTGTGGTCAGTTGCTCTTTGGTCAGAAACAATGTTTGTTGGGAACAGGTATCAGTCGCGAGGGCACCTCTCCCTCGTAGCCGGAGAAGCCGGTGTTCGAGTCGTCTGGTTCAAGGAATTTCATCAACGCTTCCCTGACCTCTGAAACTGTGGCTTGCACGGTCAGCAGTAGTCGACGCTGCACCTTCATCAGAGGTCATAACAAAATCAAGAAGGAAGAAACTTTAACTGGCATTAATAGACATCCAGTTAAGGTTGCTATTCAGTTTCCTTGCGCTGTGAAAGATGCCACTCAGTGGAGAAAAGGAAAGACTCCAAGACACGAAATATTTTGTAGGTTTGTTTTCAAGCTATGACTTCAGGAGTCTGGGACGTTTCTGAATTTCTACGTTCGACCAAAGGCACGTTGTGGGTCGTTTTATTTCACGATACAGTGACACTAACCCTAGATAACTTCCTTAACACAGACAATGCGTCAGAGTAGCGGCACATAACATAGTGATTCAGGTGTGAGTGTCTAAGTATATGTGACCTTGATAGACTTTGCTTCACAAAAGCTTAACTGAATGTCATGTTTGATTACAGGTCGGAGCTCCAGGGCGTGAGTCCTCCAGTGCTCCGGACGGAGGACGATTTCGATCCTGGGGCCAAGTACCACGTTGCTGCAGGTGTAAGCTACGTCAGGTGAGTCCTCTGGGTTAGGTAATAATATTCCATTTATCAAATAAACATTCTCATGGTAAAGCATACACATACCCTGGATCTCGTGAGACAGGAAGATAAAAAGAGCTTTTTGCCGTAAGTAATAACTCTAACATATGGATCATGTTATAGGGGAGCAGGTAGAACAGATCCTCCCACTAGATAAGCAAGGAAGGTGGAGACTTTACAGCACTTGCAAGTAAGAAGCTTTGTAAAGTGCATACATGAAGATCCAGGCGTAGCTAGTAGTACGTTGGAGTTCGCAGCGATCACAGTTGTCGACAAATCAAGTACTAAAAATGAAAGCTCATATCCTATTATATGCGTCTTAGCTAAGTCGTTAACGATACTCCTTATCAAAACAATGGAAGATACAGGATATTTTACTTATCTTTTCGCACCAGTATTAAGGTATTTTTCGCACATATTGTCATACATTCTACTCTAGGATAAAGATGGGCATGTTTCGTATTGGTTTCGTATCATTTGAAAGCAGAGTCGAAAAGCACTTTGAAGAAACCAACCCTCTTGGCAGGTGAGGCTGGGGTGTCTGTAGATCCGTCTCTAGAAACAGGACCCTCCCACAGGAGCTCATCAGGAGCTCTTCAGGAAAATCCTTATTTTCTCAGCATCAAACCTAATCTGCTGACATCTGAAATATGTGGAAAATCAATAAAATCAACTGCGAAATTATTTCTCATGAATCATAGTTCTCTCGTTTCTCGTCTACCTGCTGTAGATGAAAGTGGACAGAGAATTAGGAAGTTGCTTGCTCACCCTCCTCGGCCGAGTCTAAATATACTTGTAGGAGAAACGCTTTTTGCTGTAACGGGAACTCCTGCTCCCAGAGCCAGCTGCTTTTGCAGCCATGTACGACCATGAGAATTGTGGGGATTGAACTCTTTAAAGCTTCGCTCGTTTGCCTTTCACTATTTCAGGATAAAATTTTTCGAATTACGGTTGAATAATTACATATGCAGCTCAGATTTTCTGTATGACAGACACTTTTCTAGTTCTCTGTCTTTATCAAATGAAGCAAAGTCTCAGATCAGTGGTAGGATTCCCTCGTGAAGGATTTCTCAACACGTCCGCTGTACTGAGTTCCTTCCCTCGACACCCACAGGGACCCAAAAGCAATGCTTCGGCAGCTGCTGAGGGATGCCACAATCCTTCCATGTCATTAAGAAACACGATTACATCTGTTTACCCTCATTCTCTCCAGGTACTTCGTGGCCAACTTACTGCAGTTCCAGTTCCACAAGGCGCTGTGCCTGAAGGCAGGAGAGTACGACCCTCTGGACCCCACCAAGCCGCTCCACAAGTGCGACATCTACCAGTCGACTGAGGCCGGCAACGCTCTGGGGTGAGTGGGGCGTCTGTACATCTCAGATGATGATGGGGTTAACTGTAAACCCCAAAGAGTAGGTCCACCACCTTCTGATCTCCATAGAGTACAGTCGGCAGTTGGTGGGCCCCAGAGATCGCTGGTGTCCCGGTGAGAAAAGGTGGGCCAGCGTTAGACCCCTAAAGGTGTTCAAATGTACGTGGGTTAAATGCAGGTCCTCTGAGGGATCAAACTGGCAACTTTATGACTCCATTAGATATAGAAACGTCTTCAGAGTCTCACACAGTCTATGGCTCCACTGTAGACGGACGTGCATAGGAGAGTGTCTCACACAGTCTATGGCTCCACTATAGACGAACGTGAATAGGAGAGTGGCTTGTTGATCTTCTGCGAGAAAGCGAACACCGTAAAGCGTCACAGACAGTTAGCATTACGCCTGGAGACCTTCACACACTTCCTTTTGTAGGTTCCACTCTCATTTAAGGTTACTTACTTACCAGTTTAGAAAGTAAGGCTTCCATTGAGGAGCCTACTTATTTTACTTACCTCCTCGTTGTTTTTCTTTTCCATAATATCTGGCAAAAAATTATCTTTACACTTGTGGTGTAATTGCCCAGCCTATCCCAGTTTACCATTCAACCACGTAATCTTACAGCCTTATACCACCACACTTCTGTCATTCACAGGTTTTTTTACGGTCAGCTACAGGTCAGAGCAGCACCGTCGTCAGCTGTAGTGGTACAGACCCACACATACAGGTCCTACTGCTCTGTAGGACAGACGTTGTAGTGAAAGACTTTCTGACGTATGCTGGGTCTTCGACAGGGACATGATGAGGCTGGGGAGTTCCAGGCCTTGGCCGGAGGCGCTGGAGGCGCTGACGGGCGGGAGGAAGATGGATGCGTCCGCCATGAGGGAGTACTTCAGACCCCTGGAGGAGTGGCTGACGCAGAACAACATTCGTCATGGGGAGCACGTGGGCTGGGTGTCGGGTAGGTACTCTTGCACCTGCCGTTATAATGTGTTTACTCCTGATGTTCTCTGCTGTTGTCACGATTGTCCTTACTGTGGAGGCGTCGTCTACAAGGCCCTGGCACAGGCTGAGGTGTTGGCAGTTGTGTACAGCTGCGGTATATGATGTTGTCAGTGGTGTATGGCTGCTGTTGACGGCATAACAACAGCGGTACACGATGGCTGTATCGTTGCTGTAGTGTTGTGGTTATGAATGCAGACGAGTGATGCTGTAAACTGTGTCTCTCATCCTCAGATGGTGAATACTGCCAGAAGACCGCGCCGGTCTCACGTTTGACTACTTGTACCTGTGCGGAAGACGGCAGCTCCCCAGCCTAGATTGCCCAGAGGAAGACCTGCACCACCGCGCTTCTCTGTGGCATCACCCAACTCAACAGGTGTGTGTGTGTGTGAACGCCCAAGATAATCATGCCCATAACCGACCTCAGGAGCCCTGGTCAAATCACTTGTCAGCCCTGTCGTTGTTTCCAGCACCAGCGTTGGATATTCCCGGCGTCTTCCTTCCCCAGCAGAGGGCACGTGGTACACCGCCCGACGCTTCCTAGTGGACGCAGAGTGTTGTATAAAATCAGTGTTGATGATTGAAGCTGACGTCCAAGATATCCACATTTCTGTTCTCACTAGAACATTAATGTGATGACATTTGTTTCCCTCAAATCTGTTTTGTGTACGACTGGGAGAGGGTAAAGGTGTTTGTGTTGGAGCAAGAGAGAGGGAGACACAGAGACCTCTACTGTACTGCTCGAGTGACTGGTTTACCTTACAACCATATCTGACCTGCAGGTACTGTGCAGGTAACATAACTCCTCACCAGGTGCAGCAGCGGGACTGTTACCTCTTGACTCGTTGTCAGGAAATGAGCTATTACCCACACAGACACACACACGTCCATTTTCTTGTCTACCTCACGTCATCAGACTCAAGAGTGTTCATCAAGATTCCGATTATTAGTATCTCCATTTTATTTGTTTCTCTAATTTTTGACTCTTTACTATTTGTCTGCTTCGCCTCTAGTTTATTATGACTGCCGTGCCAGCCGTCATTATTTTCACATATCCAGTTTTTAAATGGGTTAAGGGCATTGATAAAGGTAACATGAATAAAGTTCTTAGAATGGCGCCATCAGAGAGAACGAGAAATAATGGATTTACATTAGAAAGAAAATAGATTCAGGTCGGATGTGGGTAAATATTGGTTTGGTAATAGGGTAGTACATTTACAGAATAAGTTGCTAGGTACAGCAGTGGAAGCGAGGTCCTTAGGTAGCTTTAAACGAAGGTTGGATGTGTTTATGGGATCAGTCGGTTAGTTGTAGTTTGGACAGACTCAGGACCTGCCTAGCATGGGCCAATAGGAGGCCTCTTGCAGTGTCCTCACTTCTTATGTTCTTAACGCAAGCGAGGAGCGCTTTCTGCACACACCAGTCGGCCAGGGTCGTGGCCAGAGGTGCCAGGTGCCGACCACCACATTGAGGCAGACTGCGTGCCATCAGCCGACGCGTCTGGAGAGAAAGAACATGACACTCATTCTACTCTCGACCAGTTATCCCCAGACTGGAGGAACACAGACGGGAGCACATTTCTGTTACCTCGTATCAAAATCAAGTAATAATATCAATAATAACAGTATGACTGTACGCAGAACAAACAGTGTTTGACTGATGTCATGTATTTTGTTATTATGTATTTTTTCTCTATTTACCCATTTCCTTATGTCAACATCACACTTCTTCTTTCATTATTTGCTCGTTAAAGCTGGTGTTCGTTATCTTCAATTCCTTCAGTTTGTACCCATTCTTTGACGCGTCTGATGTCTGTACCGGTCTTCGTGCTTACAACCTAAATAAGCGTCCGGTGTTATAAAAATAAAAAGTTTACGATATACACTTTTATAAAACACCTCCGCCACGGCTGACTGCGTGTGGCAGATGAAAGCAAAAATATTTTCCGAACTGAAATGTTGCAATCAAAGTCGTCAGGAGTGATATTTCGTTTTGACAGGCGGTGGAGCCGTAGCGAAAAACAAAGCAACATTGGCGGAGCCGCCCAGCGGGTAACTGGGACTTGTATTTTGATGTGACGGCAACACTGCCATATGTGTGACGGCACACTGCCAGATGTGTGACGGCATTGCCAGATGTCAAGTGTGTAAGTGTTGCTACAGCCAGGGAAGCTGGGAATTGATTACAGCAGGAGACTGCAACTCTTCATACCCGGTGACTCGGTACAGTTTACTGTACCTCTACATACCTAGTAATTCAGGTAAAGTTAACTGTAACTCTACATACCTAGTAACTCGGGTACAGTTGATTGACCCTTTATATACCTGGTAACTGAATTATACCTGACTCTACCTCTACAGAACTAGTAACTCGGGTACAGTTGACTGTATCTCTACATACTTTGTAACTCATGTACAATTGATGGCAAAAAGGAAGTACAGGTAACTGGCATTAGTCACATGACGAGGACCAATGCTGATAAAGTTCCTGAATCTCACGGCAACAGTTAAGACTTTTCAACGGCGTTTTCTCTTAAATATTGTGGAGAAGAATAATCTCAAGTGAGAAACATGAATGTTACCTAAGGAGGGGAGAGGCGCACTTGGGTCGGGCACACACACTATCCACTCGGCCTCCACCCGATTCTCCTCTCGATTTTTGCCGAGTTTTTGAGTAAGTGTTCGTTGTCTCGACTCTTCTTAAATCTGCCGTTTACATTCCTTTACATGTGTTTACCACAGCTCGAGATTAAAACTTTCTTAGCAGTACAGAGAATATTTTCCTTCTTGTGTTGTTTGGGGCGACGTGCTCCTCTCCTGCTGGCTGTGAGGGCTGGTCGCTCGCTCCTACAGACAGACGCACGTCAGGTAAACAGTGTATAACACGTTCGCTTACCAGCAACAGTTATCTAGCTCCAGCCCCATACCGACGAGCAGTGTGATAAGTTTGTTTGTGGAATCTTCCCTCTAAAACCTTTCATTTTCTTTATTGTAGTCGACTGATTACCAACATTAGAACATTCTTGACTCTGATGCGATGATAAACAGATTATTTGAATTCTCTAAGAGGTTCAGTATCCTTTTTTTTTGGATCTAAGACATGTATTGCTTTATTTGTTTTTTCTAGATAGATGTTATTTCCTTCAGTATAAACCATAGTAAAAACATATGTCAGTTTACTCAAGATCTGGGATACCGTGTAAGTAGAGGAGGTAACCAGTGAACCCCCACATGAAATTCTGGGATCGTGTTGAAGATATCCTCTTCAAAGTCAGTCTGGCAGTTTTCCAATAGTGTGAGCAACGTTTGTCTCACACTGAAGTATATCCCAGCGTCCTACTACCGGGCTTTAACTTCGTCAGCGTCGCTGTGTCTAAACCGACGTCCGTATCTAAGGTGAACGATTCCTCCGAGTCTCGAGGTATTCTGTGCGGTTGGGACTGGGATGGGGTGTCTGACCGGACAGGCGGTATATTGTGTGGTATGGGTGGCGGATGAGGGCGAAGGAGGTGACTGAAGAAGGTGTGGACATAGAAGGGGTGGAAGGCAGATGGAGGAGGGGGATTGGAAGGGGTGACAGGTAGGAAAATGAAAGGATGGGAGGTAGAGATAGACATGGGCGGAAGTAGGTGAAGAAAACAGATGATAACAGGGGAGGAGAGTTTTAAGAAGGGGCAAAGATCAGAATGAGGAGAGAGGAAACGAGGTTAATGAATGCACAGAGTGGGAGGAATGAAGGAGGAACTAAGAAAAGAGAAGGTGTACGCCAAGGGGCGTTTGTATCCCTTTACCCCTATCAATTCCTTAAATCTGGCCACAGTGACCCTGTTGGACCCCACTTTAAATTCTGGCTTCGACGCTATTGAGGAACGCAAAAAGGGGTGACTCAGCACAGCACACGATCAGATAGCCAACCTGATCGACCTTTTTTTTTTCAACGATGTTGTGGGCTTTTGTCGATCCTCGGCTGGGCAGAGGAGGAGGGATGGAGAATAAAAAGAAAGGGAACAATGAGGAAAATAGGAAGATGAAAGGGAAGTAAGAGAAATGACAGAAGATGAAAGGGAAGTAAGAGAAATGACAGAAGATGATGTCAGAAGGGAGGATGACCTGATGCTCAGACACATG
>JAUTZA010199758.1:0-10119 GCA_032273845.1 Panulirus longipes | reverse complement strand
AGAGAGGTCAAACGTGGTCCCAAAGTAACAAAAACAAGAACAAACATTCTACATGTTCTTGTGTACGCAAGTGAACGGCAGATTCTTGTAATGAGACTCTCCATGAACAAGAACTATGGTTCAAAAGAGAAATTCCCTCCGAATTCCATCTATACTTCTGCTCCAGTCGTGTCTCCAGACATATCCAACTTCCCATGGGGACCCTCCTGTGTCCCTAGGAACCATCCTGAACCACCAAAGGACCAGTTAGTTACCCTAAGGACCATCCAAAATCAAATCAAATATCTCACCCAACATGTTTTTGTATACCATCGTCTAATAATAATACTCATATATTTGAAGCCGCTGCCCAGGTCTAAATGTTAAGAACTGTGACATTAGGATCGTGTCTCCCAGGGAATCTATTTTCACACAAAAGGTGTAAATCATGTCTCACAAGGAAGGTGCGCACTACTTTCTTGCATGCAGATCACTCCCTAACATACGTAGATTTATGGTCTGCTCTGTGGCCAGTTCACACCCCTACATTACGAATTTGGTCTTCCCATTGTCTACAAGTTTTAGTCACTGACGAGTCCTCATCGAGATTGGGCCACACATGAAACCACACATGAAACTAAGATATATAAAAAAACGGAATTACATTATTAGGAAAGTAAAAGGGAATAGGAAAAATACTCTACAAACGTCGGTAAACTGGAAAACTTGCCTTTTACCAAGGGGCAGTTATCTGATGTTCAGAAGAAAAAAAAAAATGGTATAAAGCTCTAAACGTTAGCGGTGTGGGGAGAGAGAGACACAACAACGGCGAACCCCTGAGTTGCCAGCGGCCTCACAGTAATCATGTGACGTAGAAGCTTGCCGTGGTCTAGCTAAATGAAAAGGGCATACAAGCAGCCGCTTCTCGGGATCAGAAACTGAATTGATATCCACAAAAGATAAAAAGGGAACCAACACGACGGCGTTGGGCTCATGGGTTAAGTTTAAGGTCAAAAAGGGAGGGTGACAGATACGTCACATTGCTTAGGACTAGTCTCTGTCGAATATGTGTCTCCAAATAGTGTCCCTTGACTCATGCTACAAGTGCAAACTGCGGATCTCCCTTAAGCAACAGTTCTAATAATGCACATGTAAACTTTGCGCTTGTCAATCTGGCAGTATGCTACCGAAATACACATATTATCTACTTCAGACGCAACATCAAGCAAACTTTCTCAAGCAACCTTGTCTGAGAGGGACTGTTATTCACCTCACGACAAAGGAAGCAAACTCATAACGAATCTTTTTGTCTCCACCTTATGTTTCTGAGTATTCAAAGCTGAAAATAATTCCATGAGGACGCTAGGAAACATCCAGGGGCGTTAGTCAGCAGCAGCAAAAGTTAACTCGAAGCGAAACCTATAGTGATCAGTTCAATCATGATCATATATGTTACCTTCAGAGGCAAGCAGGCAGGCAACACTGTTGCTGCAACCTGAACTATAATTATAAGAAAAAAACAAAAGGAATATAACTAGTGGCTGAAGGGAAATCCCTGAGGCTACAATCAGGTTGAATCGGGTCAAGAGATGATCATCGAGTCACGAAGCTCAGCTACCTGCAGGAGAAATCCGGGCCAAGGAAAGCCTTACCGACAACACGCAAGAGCTGTCTTCAGGGGAAACTGGGTGACGTTATCAATAACCAGTCACTGAAGCAAGACAGCTTCTTGGGGACATGGCGTGATGGGCCGGCGGCGGCACATCAGTCGAGGACCATCAGACGTCGTTAAACCTTCATCCACATCATTACAACAGAGAAATTCCGTGCAAACTGGAGTCAGCCACGAGTGTACCCAACCACAGGCGGCTTTCGTTTTCTTCTCTTTAAAGATAATGAGAAGATCGCTGAATGGTACCTCAAGCACACTATACGTTTCGCTCAGATACATAATGTCCTCTGTCCTTAAACAATAAGGGGAAGGTCTCTGTGGTAAGACAAGGAGGGGAATGGACTAAATGGATTGGACTCTGTGATAAGACAAGGAGGGGACTGGACTATGTCCTAAGATATAGAAGGAAATAAACTATGTGGTAAGGCAAGGAGAGAAATGGGCTCTGTACTAAGACAAGCAGAGGAATGGACTCCGCACTAAGACAGGGTAATTGGACATCGCAGTAAAATAAGTGATGGGAATGACTTTTCAAACAGTCACTTTCCTCTCCTTCCTGTGATCCTGTATCTCCCGACCCTTGGGTTCCCGTCAGCGAGCATCGTGTCGATATAGGAGCGCTTTGGAGACGTGTGCTCCTCATACGATGCTTTAGTGGATGAGAGCTCCAGCCACCTGGCAGCTGAATCCCGCTGACGCCCTTGCAATAACCACGTCACAGCCGTGGGGAAGATGCACGACTCAGGTCAAAAGTCTATCGTAACATGATATACCATGACCTCACATTGAGTGACCTTGACCTTACGACAGCCGATGAACTTTTTACAGCATTTCAGGAACCTGTTCTGAGATCATCCAGCTTGTGTCTGTTACAGTGACTCGGCAAACCAAAATGACCACCTGACATCCCTGAAATAATCCAAGTGATATACGTATCTCCTTGTTCACAAACGTGTCTGGGTTGCTCTAGGAGGCTTCGACAAACGGTCAGGTAACCCGCATATCAGAGCCAGGAACATGTTGTGTGAATGTATATAGAATCCACATAACTTCATCATAACACAAAATTACACGCCACAAAACAACCAGAACAGCACCATATCAGGAACGAGGATAGGGAGAGTAGTTGGAAGGGGATGACAAAGATCCCTGGGACGCAGGGAACTCAAGAGCATGTTAACCAGCACCACGGACGACCAGACCTTCCTCATGCGAGACAAACCGTCGAAATATCTTCACGTATCTCCCGTTAGACCATCCTGGTCACCACAATAAAAAGGAAAATAGTAAGACAAAGAAAGGGCAGTGCGCACGAGAAGTATGCCTTTTACTGTCACATTCAGGCAGCCAACTCGCTGATATGACAGTCCTTAACTAAGTGCCATAGATTGCAATAGATTCCTAGGCCACTTGCGATTAACAGTACAAGTGAAGAGCACGAAGCTGATTTTTATAAGATGTAACTAAACAACATATATTTTCACTTATCAATTTTACATCAAAAATAAAATCATATGTTGTATGAGGTACATCATATTTGATGTAAACTATTCACATCACATGTTCTGTGAATTACGTATTACCATGGAACATCTTAAGTTGATTAAAAGCCTTCTGTAAATGCCCGAGTATAAACGGTAGTTGCTGCTTCTCGTTAGGATGCGTGATGCATCGCGCGGTCCGTGAATCCGAGAAGGGTAATGGTTACGGTGGAGCACATAGCTCTTCGTGGCCTGATGGAAGTGCTGCCAGATGACCTGGGTTCAACTCCTGGAGGCCCAGTGGTAAATCGTTAACAAACACACACACACACACACATCTTATCTTTTTTTCATACTTGATCTCCCTTACCCTCGTTAGTGAGGTAGCGCCAAGAAAAGACGAAGAAAAGCCGCATCCTCTCACATCTACTCTCTAGTTGTCATGTGTAAGGCACCGAAACCACAGCTCCCTATCCAGGCCCCACACACCTTTCCATAGTTTACCCCTGATGATTCACATGCCTTAGCTCAGTCCATTGACAGTACGTCAACCCCTGTATACCACATCGTTCCAATTCACTCTATTCCGTTTACGTTTTTCACCCTCCTGCATGTTCAGGCCCCGATCGCTCAAACGTAGCTCACACCATGAATGTTTGAACGGCCACCACGACTGCCACAGCATCCACCACCACTGTCACAACGTCCACCAGCGCTCTTAACATCATCCAACACCACTATGAAAGTGGCAACCAAGACTGTCATAGAATCCAACACCATTGCCACAGTTTCCATCATCACTGTCGTAATGTAAACCAACGCTGCTGCAGCCTCCACCAACACTGTCACGGCGCCAGAAAATCAACCACTACTGTCACAGCGTCCCCCAATACTCCCACATCATTCACCACCACTGAAGCAGCGTCCACCACCACTTCCAAAGTGTCCACCACCACTGTCACCACCTACTACAGCGTCCATCACTGCATCCGTATCGTATACCACAACAATCACAACGACAACTACCACAGTCACAGCGTCCACCACCACCTCCACAGCATCCACCAACACTGTCACAGCGTCCACCTTCAACTACCTCCACATCGTCCACCTCCAACCACGTCCATATCGTCCACCACTATTGCCACATCATCCATCACCACTGCTAGAGCCTCCACCGCCCTCTCACAGCGTCCATGACCTCTACCATTACGACCACAACCTTAACTCACGATCCGACTGAGGCACAAGAACGGCCCACTGAGCACGGCCAACGGTGAGCCCTGTAGGAGGCTATAACTCCTTTAACGCGTTGACTTTTACCTCAACTTCCACTGTAAATCGGGCAGCATCTGCGCTGGTATACTGTCGACCCACACTACACCTGTGTCGTCTTGACAACTTCCAAGGCTGTTTGTTATACTTGCCAGAGAACTGCCTTCTTTTCTTTTACTCTTATTTGTTTCCTTTCATGAACTAGATTTATTAGCAGTATTTAAGGAATAGCAAACATTAACTATAAAACAACACACACACGCACGCATATGTGTTTGTGTGTGTGTGTGTGTGTGTGTGTGTGTGTATGTGTGTGTGTGTTTATACTTGTCTGCTGTTTCCCGCATCAGCGAGGTACCGCCAGGAACAGACTAAGAAAGGCCGCATTCTCTCACATCTATTCTCTAGCTGTCAAGTGTGATGCACCGCAACCAAATCCCCCTATCCACAACCAGGGCCCACAGATCTTTCCATGGTTTCCTACGGCCGCTTCACATGTCCTGGTTAAGTCTATTAACAGCACGTCTCTCCCAGTATACCACATCGTTCCAATTCATAACCTTCACCCTCTTGCATGTTCAGGCCCCGATGATTGATTCTTTTTTTTTTTTGTACTCCATCCTTCCATTTGCAGTTAAGTCTCCCCTTTCTCCTTATCTCCTTCACTTCTGACACACATATTCTCACCCACCCAATGAATTACTTCGCTTCCATAGCCCTATTCGCTGTCATGTCCACTTCCAGGTATCTAAAGTACTTCACTTCTTCCACATTTTCATCATTCAAACTCATACCCCAACCCACCTGTTCCTCTGTCCTGCTAAACCTAATAACGTTGCTTTTATTCACATTTATTCTTAACTTCCTCCTTTCACACACTCTCCGTAACTCAGGCACCAACTTCTGCAGTTTCTCACTTGAAATTGCCAACATTGCTATATCATCAGCAAGCAGCAAATAAGTCACTTCCCAGGACCCCTCAACCCGTACAGGATATATATTCGCCTCTTTCTCCAAAATCCATGTATTTATCTCCCTAAAATGCGCATCCATGAACAAATTAAACAGCTATGGTGACATCACACCCCTTCCGCAGACCAACATAAAACCACTAACTCTCCTCTCTTCCTACTCATAAACATACCTTAGTTTTGATAAAAACTTCTCACTGCTTTCAGAAGATTCCATCCCACACAATATATTCGTAAAACCTACCACATGGTATCTCTATCTACACCGTCATATGCTTTCTTCAGATCCATAAATGCCGCATACAAATTCTTATTTTCTTGCAGTATTTCTCACACACATTCTTCAACATAAACACCAGATCGACACATCCTCTAATTCCTTGCTCCTTCCCAATCTGATGTTCTGTACATGCTTTCACCCTCTCAATCACCACTCTCCCATACCGTTTACCGAATGCACTTAACAAACATACCTCTGTAGTTCGAACTGTCACCTTTGTTCCCCTTGCCTTTATACGATGGCATACATGCATTTTACCAGTCGTCAGGCACCCCACCATGATTCATACATACATTGAAAATACATAATCCAAAACTCAGTCACCCATTTTCTTGGATATCAATAGCAGTACCGTCCACTCCAGCCGCCTTGCCACATTTCACCTTACTCAAGGCTTTCACCATCTTTTCTCTCTCTGACCAAACACTTTCCATGACTTTCCTACTTCGCATACATTTTCGACCCAAACTCCTTACACGTGACACCCTGGTATTACATTCAAAAGGCCTTCAAAATGCTCACTCTCTCTCTTCCTTATCTCATCCATACCCGTCACCACTTCCCCATTTGCCCTCTTCATTGATGTACCCATTTGTTCTCTCGATTTTCTTACACTATTAACCTCCCTCCAAAACATCTTATTCTCCCTGAAGTTTATTGAGACTCTCACTCCAACTCTCTTTTTCAACCCCTGCACCTTCCTCCTGACCTCTTGTTGCTTTCTCTTGTATATATCCCAATCATTTGCACTCCTTATGTGTTAAGTACCGCCCGCACACCTCTCTTTTCTTTTTCACTAGCAACTTTACTGCGTCATGCCACCACTCACTACCCTTTATCACCTACCCACCTCCCACCTTCCGCATACCACACATTCCTCTTGCACATGCTAGCACTGCATCCCTAAATGTTTGCCGTTCCTCACCCACTCCCCTTGCTTCGTTGTTGAAGAGAGCAGTGAACGTCTTAATTATCTCATTTTTTCGCCTCTTTTATCGTCCTTGTATAAAACTTATCTGGGTCTGACGTTTTATTTGCTATCAGTCTATCTATTGCTGATAGTGTATCTTTAAGTTTTATGTCAATATGTTGCAGAACTTTATTCCCTCCAGGCACTGGAACTGGATGCGAGACATAAGGTGTATCTTCAGTAATCGTAAATAAAGTTTCAAGGAAGATAGTTTAAAATCTTTGCCATCGGTATGTTGTCTTGCACCAAGTCCCCGTTTTCTGTAATTAATGTACCAGTTGACTGGGTAATGACTCTCTTGCTTCTAACATGACTGTAAAACTACTTAGTCTTTTCTGCTCTTATCGAAAGTACATGTTTTCATGTTTTTCTCATACTTCAAGCACTTCATACGACTGAATATACTAGATTGCTAATAATACTACTAAGTAACTCAAAATTGAATACAAAAGTATGCTGAAATACATAGTATACAGATATAAGAGAATTTTGATAGAAAAATTGGTCGAGGATATTAGCTGCATGTTTTAAGAATTAATATAAAAATAGTGGATATGTGATGAGTCACATTATACACACTGATGCATAATATTCTTTTTTACAGACACATAAAAGTGAAGTCATAAACATAATGAAAACAGGAACCACACAAATCAGTGTCAGTTACACGACAAATCTGACACTGTATTTAACACTGGCATTTATTTATTCATAAACGCGCATATATCTTTTTTATGTCTGCTGCTTCTACTCTTGTGTGGGAGGATGCATGTGGTTGGTTGAATCTATCCAGGATGTGTTGTGTGAGGTTTGTATAAAGTGTGTTAGGAGTGATTGAGTCTAAATTTTTGCTGTATGCATAAAAGAGCAATATTTTTGTTTGATTCTGTTGTGGATCCACAGTAGTACAGTATATGACAGTATAAGCAGTTCTCCTTCCACTAACCGTTACACTTGTACTTCATGGACTGTATGTCCTGAGTTTTGTTGAACAATTCAGTATTTAGAAAATTGTGAATGTCTTAAGAACTAGCAAACTTTGCAGATACTCCATCTAATGGCATGCCAATGAAAGTAGAAGTCCCCGCTGGAGCACCTGCACGTGTCACACAACAGAATGTTAACCACCGTGGATATGCCACCCAGATAAATGATGGTCAAAGAGGTTCTATTTCTCAACCAAGTGATTCACAAAGAGGCTCCAATTCTCAGCCAATTGGCAGTCAAAAGAATACAATTTCTCACCCTGGGGGTGGGCAGAGGGGCTTTAGGGTGATCCCAATCCAGCAAAGTGGGGAAGACTTGAAGATTATACCTAAGCAAATTGGAGGATATAAAACTAACAACTGTGACACAAAGGAGCTGTCAAATATTTTTAAAAATCAAGGTGAGATTAAATCCTAAAGGAAGAAATACTTTAGGAAATATTTTGTCCTTGGCTACCATGTCTCTAATCATTTTGGTCATTTGATGGATAGAATTCAAAGAGGAAGAGAAGCAACTTTTAAGCAGTTCATTTCAGCTGCATACATAATACCAATATGATATTTGGTATTCTTAGAGTTTGTTAAGAAAAATAATGTAATTTTAAAAAGGGAAATAGTCCATGATTAGAGGTGCTTGGAGTCATACAGCAGGATATGAGTTGAGTTCATCTTATAAATGGAAATCTATCAAACTTGATGAAAATTTGACTGCATATATTGGTATTCTTTATGGAAGTATAAAAGAAACAACAAATTTCCATAAGAACATCATGATTTTCTGGTATCTCCTTGTACTGTAGTACGAGTGTCAACCGATACTGATGAAGCTCGGAGCAGAGGTGGCCACTTCCCTGCCAAAACTGTTATTGTCACACAGAAGATTGGTATAGTATTTACAGATTTTTGCACTTGCTACATATGGTGTTGGGTTGGGATGTAGACTTACAGCCAGAGTATTAAGTTGTGGTATTGCTGCTGGGTTTGCCTATCTTAGAAAGGTGATGGATGCATGAACAGGACCATAGTCATTAGTGATGGGAACATCTTTACTCTTCAGCACATGATGGCAAAGATTATGTTGTATATGTATAATATCTCAATTGATAGTGTTGATGTACTCAAAACAAGTGTCAAGAAAAATGGGAAACATAAAATGTAAAATTTATAATGTTTTTATTGTATGTTTTATCCCATATTGTATTGATTACAGAGTTTGATATGTATCCATTTTATCTTCATAGCTAGATAACTTTGACTTATTTAATTGATGTCTTGTTCATCATCTAAAAGTAGTGTCAATTCATGATCTGACTAACAAAAAATCTTTTTCTGATCTGAATGTACTACATCTAGGTATGTATAAGATAGTAGATTTGCATTTATTTCCTCAAAATTGTGATTGTAATTGTAGTAGTAATATACTCCCCTTCTAGCACTTGTTTATCTTACTAGTTTCTGAATTTTATGCATTTGAAGCATATAGATTTTCTACTTGTTTTTAGACCAAATTCACCTCTACTTTCACATTCTGTTTCACTCTGAGTATCCTTTATACATGGTCTTATTTTTAATACACATTTCTAGCGATCTTAAAAACAATAGTTTCATATTGCATCAGAGAAACTTTGAAAAGTGAAAAGAGAGATGAATTTACAAAACAATACAATACAGTACAATGCAAAAAATTATGACAGCAGTAGTTTTGATTAAAGCAACAAAAACAACCGGTACCGCCCTCCAAGGTATTGGGAAGGTTAGTGATGGCTGCATAGCGAGCCAGCACTTCAGTAGATGTCAAGATACAATAATCTAACCCAGGTAGCTGTCTTTTCTTTCTCCCTCTCCCAGCATTCTATCTATTTATCTACATCTTTGATGCACATTCCCTCCGGGAACTCCCATCAAGAGGGTGGCCACAGCAAAAGAGTCTACACTTATCCCTGTCATTACATGCTTCTCTCGCATACACCTTTCCACACGTTCTTCCACCATTTCTCTCCAGCAGTATTCTTCAACTCTATTTGCCCATGTCACAGGTAGCATTCCACTCGCATCAACCCTTGTAATTGTACAATCATACACCCTCCTTGTAAGTTCGCAGTCTTGCATTCTTTCCATGTGCCCAAACCACTTCAAAGTATTATGTTTCACTCACTCTACAATTCCAAAATTCATTCCCTGCCACGTTCCACATCTCTCATACACCCTTTCATTTCTTTCTTCACTCCATCTAATTATACCACATGCTCCTCTCAAATAACTCATTTCCACAGCCTGGATTCCTGACCTCTGTGATTCATTCCATGTCTATATCTCAGCTGCATAGGTCAGGGTTGGGAGGACTATGCTGTCCCTTAATCTTCCCTTAACCTTCATACCTATGCCTCTACCCTTCATTATTCTATTAAGAGACCCAATGACTCTTCAAGCCTGTTCTGCTCTCTCCTTGCATATCACCAAACTTACCAAAGACAGCTCCTAAATACTTAAATTCTCTCATCTCTT
>JAUTZA010198650.1:0-10122 GCA_032273845.1 Panulirus longipes | reverse complement strand
GTGACAACTAGAATCATCCACCAATATATAACCCTAGGACCCTTTTTACAGGGCTCCTGCAGCTTAAAGGCTGCAATACAGTCAGTGACATGGAATTAATGGACTCCTTTTGAGCCAGAAGTTCCTTGACATGACATTACTCCTTTCCATCCACTGACATTGATATAAATTAACCTAAGTTCACTTTTCATGTTACATAACTACAAGCAGGCAGATTCAAGTAATGCTTGACACCTAAAACAACTGACCAAGTCATATGGAAATGCAATCACTATATAGAGTTATGGGTTACAAGAAACGTTTTTTCTCGTCTGTAAAGCATTGTCATATGCAAGTGAATCAGGGTGATAGAAGCATCATTAAGAGGATGAAAAAGTCACCACACCAGTACCCTGGTAACTGGCAGCAGGGGAGTCTAGCACTCCAAGAGAAGCTAACATCAATTTGTACGGATGTTCTCTAAATTCCTGGGGACACACGTGAGTACAAAGGTAAATACATCTCCAAGGACAACCCGTATTATTTTCAATTTACTGGAGTGTCTTATTTTATAAACAGATGATGACTCTCTAACCAAAGGCACCAACCCAACAAGCATAAACATCTGCATCATATGTAATATATGTATAACTCAGGAATTGGGAATGGTTGACAATATGGATGTCTAGCATTTCTGTAGCATAAGACCTTAACTGAATCTACCAAAGCTGGGGCAAGTGTAACTAGGTTAAGTCTAATGCCCCTAAAATGCAATTTCATCCCAATTTTCTTTCTATACCTCTTCACAGCTTTTCCACCTCCTTCGGTGGCTCTCATAATTCCTCCACTCACCACAATAAATGTAAATGTAAGAGATAACCATATGTCAGATTCATCTCATGGTTAAGACATGTTAATATTATCTGTTCATGTGTACTTCCATCCATGCAAGCAGAAAACAACTGAAATAGATAGATAGATAAAACAACTTTGTTAACAGATGTCCAGAATATCAATACTTGTTTTCAAAGTGATTATTATAAAGATCAAGGTGATTATAATGTAGGCTGAGGCCTCCTCTACTCACCACAATAAATGAATTTGGTAGTACTATTTGAAAGTGGGAGTCCTGTTTTTCCAGAATATCAATACTTGTTTTCTAAGTGATTATTATAAAGATCAAGGTGATTATAATGTAGGCTGAGGCCTCCTCTATTTACCACAAAAAATTAATTTGGTATTACTATTTGAAAGAGGGAGTCCTGTTTAGATATTGAAAATTCTTTTCTTCTCAACAGTAACTTCCAATTATACATATGGCTAATTTGTTCTTGTACATGTTACCATACTCCACCTGCTTATAGTTACACCACAAGTGAAAAGCAACATCTGGTGAGGCTGCATCATCTGTTGACAAAAGGGTGTACAATCTCATCAAGGAGCTTCTAACTCCAAAAGAGGGCATCATCTCCCTTCTACTGCCAGTTGCAAACCCTTGAAGCTGCAGGAGCCCTTCAGAGAAATTTGTGGGTTTATATAATAATCTTTTTTTCACACATATTCGCCATTTCCTGTGTTAGCGAGGTAGCGTTAAGAACAGAGGACTGAGCCTTAGAGGGAAAATCCTCACTTGGCCCCCTTCTCTGTTCCTTCTTTTGGAAAAGTATATACAAGATAAGTTTTAGTGCCCGAAAAGGGACGCTTATTCACCATCATGTTAACGGGTGTTGAGCTTTTATCGGAGTCTTTCTTTTCTCCGTAGTGTCCTCAACAGACCTGGGAAAACCCATGGGAGTGGCAGGTGTGGCGAAGGAGAGCGTAGTGGAGGAAGGCGTGGTGGAGGTGAACACGTCGAGCATAGTGAGGGAGGTTCCAGCGACGTTTCTAAGCTTGGCCCTGGGTCCACTGCTCATCAAACATGGGTGGATGACTTTCAACACCAGGTGGGTGATCACTTCATCTTGCCTTCGGCGGATGACCACCTTGATAAAAATAACATAACGTTTGTCTGACCTCGAGGGACAGAAGTGACACGATCTGTCTTTTCCCCAGCTCGTCCCAGCTATTGACCCTTACCCGTGCCTTGGCCCCCGCTATCCTGCGGATGGGAGGGTCGTCAGCCAACCTCATCACCTACGACCCGACGGTGCTGGAACCTACCTTGCCTCTGAGCGACGTCAGTACCTCTTCTGTCGATGACGTCCTAGAATCATGGGAGATCCCTCATGGCTCCCTACCCATGTTCGAACTTCCTAAAGACTTCAGGGGAAAAACACTCCTCCAGACTGTCGGAAACCTGACTCAGGTTTATCACAGGGCATCTGTGAGCGACCACAGCAAGGGCGCTGCCTCCAACACCAGTCTACCCTACACACAGAAGACCTTGCACAATCCCGCTAGCGACCCCGTCAGTGGCAAGCGGACCGGACCGCCTTTTACGGATGACCTCAGTGAACACTTCTCCGAAAGCAGCTACACCACAGCCTCGAAGGATAACTTCACCATGACAGGCAAGAAAATATAATAATTTACACTTACTTTCGTTTGGGTGTTAAAAATCTTCGGTGACGTTCCACCTGATTCTTGCGCCCTAAACATCGCAACAGTGGTCTTTATTCTTGTGCGATTTAGAACTCACGGGGATCGGTGTTTCACGCTCAGGGAACCTCAGTTTATAGGACGTACTGTTTTTTAGTGAGGATTTTCCGAAATGAGTTTTATATGCCATAAAACATGGTGCTTTATTACCCTAATCTGTTGTTCCATTATCCTCAAAAAATTGGGGCGACCTATACACGAGGCATATCATAAATTAATGATATCTTGGCCAAAAATCAAGGGTCGACTTATACACGAGGAAGATTTATAAATGAGTATATACTGTAGCTATGAATGTCTTTCTTGATTATAGATTGCATGGAGGGGTTTTGTGGGCTGAAGATTCGGGAGGGGTTAGTTGGAGAGTTTTTGAGATTGCTGTGAAGAGGAAAGGGATAGAAGATGAGAAGTAAGGTGGAGGATAGTAGGACTTTCGGCTCAATTCAGGGACACCATTGTCTATAACATATGGTACAAAATTGCATTTCTGTTTATGTTTGGATCTAATGATCACCACTTGGTGTCTAGAGATTTGCTTGCCATAGTCACGTCCTTGCCTTCTGTGTGCAGCTGGAGACTGGACAAAGCTGCTGGACTTTGCCGAGGCTGTGGGAATGCAGCTGCTGTTCGACGTGAACCAGTTCTATCGCGACGAGGACGGATGGGAGCCCAGTAACGCCAGGCTCATCATGCAAGATGCAGCAGCCAGGGGCGCTCGTATCCTCTGGCAACTCGGCAACGGTAATTCTATTTACAGTGTCATTTGCTCTCTTTTACTGAAATCCTGAGCTTCACATCTTATTATATTAAGAAGGCTGAACTTATATAGGATTTCTGTCAATTATTCTGTAACTCCTTGAAATGTTACTTGAGGATGATGTGCCTGACTGTGTATGTTGATTGCCCCATGATAATGACAATGATGGCCTTAACGACCCTGGTACTCGATAGGTTTAAACCTCAAATAACGAACAAACCATACATGACCACTGGTTGTAGATGAGCCTAATGTTTATAACCGAACTTCCTTTATATTAAATTTCAATAAATCTCTTTGGATACTATCCTGAATGTGACTTTCTTCAATGTGTTTCCTCCCCTCTCTTCAACTGATCTTGAGCCAGCGGCTTCCATACTGAAAACAGCAGCCCTCCCAACTCGACAAAAATTCGATTACGCGTCCGTCACTAGGTAATTTTTCACAGGCAAGTTAAACTCCGTGATAAACTCTTCAAGTCATTTGGTTTGCATTTTCAGTGTGTAGTTGAAGTACGTTCTATGATGTTTCTTGAATGGCTATTTGTATGTGATCTAATCAGTGAGGGATGTCATGAGAAAGTGCTTGTGAATGTTAAGTAAATGTGAGAACAAAAGGAAAGCCTTGAGAGTACAGTGATACATCTTGTTAGGCTGTTTCCATCGCTGACTATTCTGGTTCTTCATTTCTTATTTTGGCAATCTCCCTCCAAAAGACCTCGCTTGCCCTAGCCGACGATTCGTGCCTCCTACTCCCCACAGCCAAGTTGCCAAATGTTTAAACGGGAACGCTCTCCTTTCCTTCCATAACACGCCATTGCCCCCAGAAAGGGAGATTCAACGTTAGTACCTAAAACCAATACATACGTACACACAAGAAACTTCTTTGACTTTCTCCGTTCCTCTGGCAAAGCTGAAACTGATGCTACTCCCAACACCTTCCACAGAACCCAACTCATACAAACACAACTACAACTTCACCATCAGCGGTGAACAGGCGGCCTTGGACTTCAGTCGGTTGCAGGAGGAGTTGTCACATCACTTCCCGCTGGAGCAAGACCGCCCTATCGTCGGCCCAGACGTCACGCGACCAAAGAAGCCGCCCCATAAGGACGCCTCTTCCAACCACGGTATGGCTTCGTGGACCATTGGCTACGATGAAGTCATTTTACAGTTTCATGAAATGAGGTTGAATGAGATTAGAAGAAAAAGTTTGGGGTTAACGTGTATATAGAATGCTGTGTCAAGTGTATGCATTTAATGATTTTAAACGAGCCAAAATAATTTTTTCATTTAATATTGCAAAATAACGCAAAATTGTTTACGTTTGCATTAGTTCTGCTGATTTCTACAAGCATTTCACTGACATTTACGTTGATAAACCCCAAGTTTTCCCTGATCTTCATAGCCCTCACCAATATTACTTACTATCAAAGAATATAAACTAATGCTCCAGATCCTTATCCGTACTTCTAAATCATGTTCACTAAGTGTAAAGAATGCATTATAACAGTCTCATTCAATTCAGTAACAGAACTGAGTGGCGGAGGTAAATTGGCATAAACTGGCACTTCATTACATAGCCCTCACCAATACTCGGGATAGAGAAACGCTACGAAATGTAACGGACTGTAGCCAGGAATATTTCACCCTCCTGACTGATCCTGGACCTAATCCTAGGTATTCCTATACCATACACCCAATCAAGGACCTTACTCCAAAAATCCTCCACACTGCTTTATCCTGGACCCTTATTCTAGGAATCCTAACACTATTCTACAGTCACCAGCGAAGTAATACGCTAGTCTGTCCATATCTGACCTATCATGTCTCTAGGGTCACTGCCTCCCATCGGTCTGGCTGACAGCGTGGAGTACATGCAAGAGTTCCTGGAGAACGTGAAGATCAACCTGATGGCGGCAACCTGGCACCAGTAAGTCCTCCTGAGGTGCACACTTCCAGACACACTGGCCTGTAGATGTGTATACTATAAACAAAGTTCCTGGGGCACGACAGATGTCTCGATGTACTAATACAGCCTATTTGAAGGATTTAAGTGGGAGCTGAAAAACATAAGAAAGGGAATAGCATACTAACCTGTCTTTTTGATATGATATTCATGTTAATAAAGCATTCAATGGCGATACTTGCCGGGCGAGACAAGGGGCTCGGTACTGCTTAGTTCAGGCGTGTCTAAAGACTATCTGTCGAAGCGGAGGGCTTGTAGTTACTGCTTCTTTAATGCGTATCTCGGGATTTCTGTTCATGTATGTGCATAAATGACTTCACACACGCACAGTGACACACATATATGCACGCATACATAATATATGCATGTGGAGGGAGTCGGATACGTGGATGTGCAAACACCACCAACTGCAATCAACACAAGATGATTATCTTAAAACCTTGATACATATATAGACTTCAAAAGGAGACGCACTGACATATATGATATATGTGAACTTTTTATAGGTGTACAAGGTCTGTGGACAAAATGTGAAAATCAGAATTAAAAAAGAAAGACATGAGACATTAAATTTGATGATGGTAATCAAAATACAAAATAATTTGTTTTCCACAAAGTTAAAGTCTCTGGTTTGAGTTTATGATACAGATTTACATAACCATGTAATGTAGGTTGGTTAGATATATATCACAGCATCTTGTCTGACCTCGAGATCTATAACTCACACCTTTAGTATTGCTAACCTGACAAGAACCTTCCAACAAACCACATCCAAATTCAGAACCTTTCCAAACCATACCCTCCCTCGTCAAACCATAAGAAACGTGTACACAGCCTTATCTCCAGCTGCCTGGACCTGGACTGCTCGCTGCATATCCAGACAGAATATCTAAACTATTGACTCTGACCTAGATTTGTTAAATAACTCGGGTCCTCCAAGAGCAACGTTAATTCTGGTATTAAGGCAGCTGAACCACTAAGTGTTTTATTGTGTTCCACCGTCTCCTCTAACTCTGCATATACCCCACATCCCACAACCGCCTTGCCCAGTCTGACCCACAGCCATAATATGCGGCCTCACGCCCATGCTGCTCCTCCTGCAGGTACTATATGGACGGACACACGGCTGAACTCGAGGATTTCCTCTCCCCCGACATTCTGGACCAGCTGGTGTGGCAGACGGCGGAGATGGTGGCCGTCCGGAACCAGCTGGCCCCGGACACTCCTCTCTGGCTCAGTAAGCTGCTCAGTAGACCACCAGGGGAACGATAAGTCACCCAGATATTTAGAAAGAGGCGGGAAAAGTTATCATGTGACAATGGGAGTAGTCCATTAAGGATAGTCAGGTGACTCAGTCAATGAAGATAGTCGAGAAATATAATCGTTCTCCTTTTATCAATAAAGATTAAAGGTTTAAAATTCTTTTGGTTAACAGCCGAGACCAGTTCAGCCTGGGGGGGCGGGGCCCCTGGCTTGAGCAACGCCTACGCCGGGGGGTTCCTGTGGATGGACAAACTTGGGGTGGCCGCCCGAGGAGGTGTCGACCTGGTGGCCAGACAGACACTGTACAAGGGTAACTACGCCATGATCGACTCCGACCTCCTTCCGTACCCGGTAAGCCAGAAAGAGAGAAAGATGCCATAACAAATTCAGATCGACATGGTCACTTGCTGCATGCCTGACGCTCTCACTTCTACAGGACTACTGGTTGTCGGTGCTGTACAAGAGACTGGTGGGAGGGCGTGTCCTGGACCTGACCCTCAGTCACGCCCCGCCCACCACACGCCTCTACTCTCACTGCCAAAGGAACTTCACCCAAGACTACACACCAGGTAGGCCTGGGTGTTGGTGGCCGGGCTTTCTCACTCAGGAAACTCCTGCAGGATCTCCCTGGGTCACGCCTCGCTCTGGAAAAATTATTTACACTTGGCATCGTTGTACTTCTGTCTCCAGCTTCTGATGGAGCAGAGTTCTTTATTTACAAGTTGAGTCATTTGACCTACGATTCAATTTCTCTACCAGCATTAGATTTATTTGGCAGAAATGATTAAGTGATAACCTTAATCCAATTTTCTATGGCTATTATTTGACGTTTTGAACCTAGCATTCTGCTCCATGACTCTGCAGGCAGCGTGGTGGTGTACGGGATGAACCTGGCCAACAAGACTACCCAAGTGAGTCTCGGGGACAACCTGGCTTTCTCCACGATCTCCCAGTACCTGCTCCAGGCTCCTGACGGTGACCTGCGTTCCGGGTATGTATGTAAGACACACCCCTGGTATGTTCCCACACACTGTGTCTCACAGACATACCAGATATGCCATACAAACACCATGTACATCCACACACACACACGCAGATCGGGTTAGTGAATGACACTGTCTTGTGAGAGGGCAGGGGCCTCTCGGGGTATGGGGTTCGGCTTTGCTCACTGGGGCGAGTATCTTGCCTTCCTCCTCTCCCCAGGGGTCGCCCACTTTGGTCCTGGGAGACGATGGAGTGCCAGAAGGCAAATAAAGTAGGGGGGGGGGTGTTAGGTTATGGGGAATGTGAGTTATGAGTGAATTAATAATCTTTTTCTCGTTAGGGACGTGTTGCTAAACGGGTGGCAGCTGCAGGTGACCGAGGAAGGTTCTCTTCCCGACCTGCTGCCTGTGGACGTTCCGCCAGGAGTCATCCACTTCCCGCCAACCTCCTTCGGCTTCTGGGTGCTGCCTCACGCAAACGCCCAAGCCTGCACGTAGGCCAGGACAGCTCATATACGCCCACGTCTCTTGTGTAGCCCAAGGCAGCCCACACCTGCTTCACACACATGTACACAGATCACATGGATCTGTGCCACTCAGCCCACTAATCTGTGCCACCCAGCCCACGGATCTGTGCCACACAGTGCATGGGTCATGACCCTAACATCACCCGATCGCCATTAACACCCACACTTCACTGATTTTTCTTGTTTTACGAAAAATTTTGATCTCCTTTTGGTTCTTTGTAGACAATATGTGCTTGTCATATGGTGCCTTAATCAATTTCTGTATCATAATTCTGATGTGAGAGTTATTAGCCCAATAAAGAAGAAAATATCTTACTGTACAGTCTTTTATCTCTTTGTCTACGTTACATATCACTCTCATGTAAGTCACTGATGGCAATAGCGTCCCTTGCGGCATACCTTATCAAGCAGCCTCTACGTCATCGGGTTTGCTGATAAGAGAGAGAGAGGGAGGGAAAGCTATGCAACCCGACCGCCAAGAATAGAGCCTGATAAGCTCATCAACAATAGGCAACCACACAGACAATAGGAGCCGCCTCGGCCACCAATGTGACCACTAAGTTATCAGTGGGCGGTTGAAGGCAGCTTCACTCTGCACCAGACCCTCACACACACCAGTCTCGAAGCTTCCTGTCCTCCTGCACGTTCATTCCATCCCTCCCTCACCGGGTCTCTCTCCGCTGCACCTCACAGACTGGAAGTCAAATATCAACGGCAAGAAACTTGTGTACTGCACAGAGTCCATAGATCATACTGAGAAATGTAAGGCCCTTAACGAAAGGTCTGTTGTGCTGACCACTGTGAGGTTGCGGCTTAGACGACGGGGAAGAGAGTGTGGCATAGAGCTTCCCTAACGAAGATCACATCTTTGACGACTGAAGACTGGCTCTAGCGAGAGGTACTGACCTACAGATTTTGAGACACGTTGAAATCTGGACCATAAGAAGAGAAACACGAATCAGTCATGAGAATCAAAGTTGTATTTCAGATCCTTGTGCTAAGCGCTTCGTTTATACAACTGTTGAGCGGAGCTACAAATAAGAGGAGGCCCGGTGTCTCTTCCTACGCTTCCGAATATCAGAGTCATCTTCGCAGCTGTAAAGCCTTCACTGACCTCCTAAATCTGGTGGAGGCTAGCCAGAAAAATCTCCAAAGCCTCCAGGCAGCCATTCCCCACAGCAAGACCAGAAGCGAAGCGACAAAATCTTTCCTAACCCACCGAGCGGAACAGTGGATTAAGAACTTCCACAGACGACTTCCTCGGGTCACCAGACGCTGCAACTTACCCAGACCCTTGGGCACCGTCCTCAAGGAACAAGTTAACGTCAACTACAAGGGTCCTGCTCATCCAGAAAGTGACAACTATGTACAGGTTGCGAGGGCTGGACTGAGGAAACACTTTACCAGGAACGTCAGCGACAACTGTCATTCGTCTAAGAGAGATAAGAAGAAATGTGTGACGGCGTTGGCCGAGGTTCTGCTGCAGGTGGCGTCCAGGAGCAGCGAAGTGGCGTCACCTGAAGGAGAGGTCCACAGGATACGTGAAGCAGAGGTCCTGGGGTTGCTGTTGGAGATCCTGCGGCTGGGTCGGCCGGGGAAGCCTATCTCACAAGAACCCCAGGGGAAAGGTACATGTTGCACCATTTGTTTTTCTCGTTTCTTGATGTGCACGTTTAGTAACTTCATCCACTCAAGAGGTTATCACGTAAATCTTGGAAACATGAAACCATTGACTGATTTCCAACTATCATTAACACATCACTTCTGAATCCATTTGTTAAAAAAGTATCATTTTTGTTCACCAGAATCAATTTTGTCGTAGCTGATGTTTCAATAAGAACATCATACGGCTTCTAATAATTTCGCACATAAACATGACATTGTTTTGATTCAAATCACTTTCAGAAATGTTCATCTTAACGAAACACACACACACACACACGCACATATATATATATATTTTTTTTCATTCATATTCGTTATTTCCCGCGTTAGCGAGGTAGCGTTAAGAACAGAGGACTGAGCCTTAGAGGGAAAATCCTCACTT
>JAUTZA010198649.1:0-14610 GCA_032273845.1 Panulirus longipes | reverse complement strand
AATATTATCATTCAAAATCATACTGGATTTCGTCAGAATAATTGTCTCACAGGCATGGTGGATTATATATATCTGTACTTCAAGATACAGCAAATATCGTCACACATACAGTATTATCAAAGAAGAGAAGCATCACAAGATTCTGCAGATTATTTTTGAGATCCTAATTACCTTATCTCCAGAGGAATATCAGAGTAGGTCATCTACTGGAAATCAAGGTAGGGTCTAGCTTATCCCTCATCACAGAAGGACCCTGGGCAGTACAGAAAGGTTTTTATATATGATTAAATATGTATCTAATAAGACATATATATATATATATATCCTATATCTGACTTGCTTCATCGCCTCACTAACAGACACAAAACATATTTGTAAAGGTGTAAGAATATGTAACGAATTTGGTGTTGGAATTATAAAATATGAAAAATGAACATAAGGTATTAGAACTGCCACTCTTGGATGAACAGAAAAAGGAGGTAAGATAAACACATTCATGTTTATCAGTTACTTTGAGGTTAATATTAACACTTTACTGCAATGAACAAGTAATAAAGGAGGGAAGGATACACGAGAAACCTAGGAAAGTACTTGGAAGATGTTTAGCAGTATAGTATATTTTTTGCAAAAACTGTATGATGCTTCTGTAAAACAGATAGTTAAAATAATTCGAATAAAAGCTTCTCAAAAATATCAGTATACATGTATAACACAATACGGTTTTTCATTAATTCATGAGCATATGCAATTGTTATTTACTTGAGCTACCCATAAAATTATGAAAATATTTTATTTTCTTTAACAGTAAGTTTAACCCATTTTCAATGATGAGATATTGCCAGAATACATTTCCTTTAAATAATACTTTATTTGTTTCCTGTCATTTACCTCATATGCGCCTCAGTGTTACCTTGCACTGTAATTATAAGTCCAGAAAGTCATCCCTATGTCTCATGGGAAATCTCAGGCCGACGGATATGGCGTTCCAAGCCCCTGGGAACGGTTACTGTTACTCGGCTCGACAACATAAATCGACATTGCCTTCAGTCAGAAAATGAGGACATATTCTTTTGTCACCAAAGTCTGATGACGAGAAAAATGAGGAGGAAGAGTGAGGAGCGGTGAGGTGTGGTAGAGAGGAGGTGGAGCGCCACACGGGGTATGTCTGCCTCCACCGTCACAGGAAACGCCTTTCTACCACAACAAAAACGACGCCATAGACATTTCGATGCCACCACAGACATGGACGCCTTGGCCTGTTTTTCCGTATACCACCCCACCATGAGGTTAGTTATCAGATGATTTCGGGTCACGTATCTCTCAGGAACATTGTCACGGGTGTAGGGTAGGAGAGGCGCAGTAGAGGGCGCCATACCTGAACCTTCGACCAAATTCGACCATGGTGGCCACCCGCCTGGCCAGACCAAGGAGACCGCCGAAAAAATGTTTCCCATGGCTTCACGCCGCCCTTGTGGCAGTCCTCTTGGCTCTACTATCCTCACTACATTTCCTCCCGGATCTCTATATCACTCGTAACCTCGTCCAGGAAATGGACGCTCTATGGAAATATAGGGCTTCAGTTATGGGGGAGGTGTGAGGTAAACGACCTGAAGGATATGGTTGTATGGGGCCATAGCTAACGTGTATTTCATTTACCTTCAGTTCATCACTCTCAAAGAATGATAGGGATTTTATGTGTTAGGAGGCAGTCGGATTTAGAATTACTTAGTGAAAAAGGCAGTCAATTTCATTTAATGTTTTCTTTCATTACTAATTAGTAGTGATAAATGTTCCAATGTAAAAGAATTGAGCTAAGCTATCTAATAACCTGTTTCAAAATTTGCAAAGTCAGTTATATTTGTAATTCCAATTTAGTGAGTCTTTTCTATCTTTATGAGGCTCCTGCAGCACTCAGGAAGTTGGCCAACATCCACCAGTCAGGAATACAGGTCATAAAGTCTTGTGTTGTGTGTGCATCTATGTGCAAAGGGTACAGAGCCATTGAGTAGTAAGTGCTTGCTTTTTTTAAGGTTGATTCACACTATTCATCACATCACTGTCACCTCACGTCATGTCGCCGTTCTGTCAACCGTACCGTGTATTCACACCATTCATCACGATTCTGTCCAGTTCGTCCTCAACCTAAGCGTAGGCATGGTGCCTCATAGATTTGGGCTTAAGAAACTTGCATTAATTGCACTTATGTTAGATGAGGAAATGTTAACAGAATGGTGATGTGACATGAAGTGATGGTGATGTGATGAATAGTGTGAATCAGCCTTTAATTGCAGTTTCATCATGGGCATATGGTATATGTAGACATGGAGTTTGTAGTGTTGTTTTGATAGGTGATGTCCAAGGAGTTAGTGGAGAGTGTAACTCAAGTTTTTCTGGGGTGTGTGTTTTCTGATAGATTTATGTCTAATGGGTTGGAGTTTAAAACTGAGCAGCGGGGTCAGTCCTTTAGTTCTTGTCGGGTTATTTCAGTATATATGTGTTTTGTCAGTTTTATATTTGTTGGAGGTAAAGGTTGGAGGGGGGAAGAGGAGATCTGTGAGTAAAAGCTGATTCACATTATTCATCACGTCACATCACCATTCCATTAAAATTTCTCTTATGTAATAGGATGGACCTATTCACACCAAACATCACGTCACCGTCACGCACCTGGCACGTATCGGTACCTTCACGTCACTGTTTCTCAGGAAGAATACCTTGATGTGACGTGATGGTGCCGGACATGGACAACCACTTCCAGAACCTGTAAAATCTTTAAAATGAAATTGCACACATCCTTAACAAATGTTCTGCACAAGCCTAATGAAGAAAATAAAAGAATTGTAATAATGCAGTAAGTTTGATACTCACTTTAAGCATACAGCCAGCCTTTCTTTTGGTGAAATAGCCTCCCAGAAGGTAATACTCTTCTTGAGAAGGTCTCTCTCGACTTTTTTAAGCAAATAGTTAAATTTGAATTTTGACATCCTGAAATACTGAAAAAATTTAACTTCATTTTCCAGCTCCTTGTAAAGAGTCCAGTATTCACCTTCAACTTTTCTTTTCCTCAAGGCTTTATGTATCCATAACTGCTTCTAGGGTTAAACTCCTTTTTTTCATCTAACAAAAGTGCAATTAATGCAAGTTTCTTAAGCCCAAGTCTATGAGGCACCATACCTACTCTAAAGTTGAGCACGAACTGGATGGAATCATGATGGATGGTGTGAGTACATGGTATGGTTGACAGAACGGTGACATGACATGATATGACAGTGATGTGATGAATAGTGTGAATCAGCCTTACGGGTTACTGAAGTGGTTAGTGAAACAGGAGTAAGCTTTATGTCTACTTGGGGGTTGATGGTGCTAAGAACAGATCGATGACTGGGAATACCTAGTTTAGAAAAAAGTACATAATAAAAATACATGAGTGAGTAAGAATTAGAGTCAAGCAGGGTTGGGGTCAATGGGCATTACTGGTTTATATGTTAACTGACTGCTGCAAGATGGAAAAGTTGTTCGATATTAATGTGCTGAGAGTGACAGCAGGTGGAATCTGTGGCATTTCTTTGTGGGGGAAGGTTTGATTCTTTGCAGTGGTTTCAGGATCAAATGAAATAACAAGTGTGAGAAAGAAGTGGTGAAAGTGAGAGTCTGGAAAAGGGGCCTGTGTACAAAAATACCAAAAGAGATTGACTGAGGAGTGGCATAAAGTGAGAGTACATAAAACAAAGGGAGAAGTGTCAAAGGAATTTAGAAAAGCAGTACTCATATGAGTGGTTGAAGTGTACAGCATGCAACAGAGAGTGAAAGTGAAAAGAGAGTTTTATGAATAGCATCTGCAAGGAAGGAATGCGATAGATTGTGAGGTGCACAAGAAAGCAGTAGGAGGTCAAGAGCAAGGTATGGAAGTTAAATGCATCTATCTACCTATATGTATCTGTCACCCATTCCCTCCGGGAACTCCCATCAATTGGGTGGCCACAACAAAAGAGTCTCCCCTTATCCCTCTCCTTACATGCCTCCTTTGCATACAGAATTCCATGCATTCTTCCACCATTTCTCTCCCTCCACTTCTCTTCCATTCTATTTTCCCATGTCACAGGTGGTCTTCCTCTCACTTCAATCCTTTTAATCATACTATCATACACTTTCCTTGTAACTTCCCATCTTGCATTCTTTCCACGTGCCCAAAACACCTCAAAGTATCATGTTTTACCCACTCTACCACTCCACAAATTCATTCCCTTTACATTCCCTGCAATATCAAATATCTCATACACCCCCTTATCACTTTCTTCATTCCATCTAGTCATACCACATGCTCCTCTCAAATAACTCATTTCCACAGCCTGCATTCTTGACCTCTGTGGCTTAACTCATGTTCATGTTCCAGCTGTATAGGTTAGGGTCAGGACTGCTGAATCCTTTCTTCACTTCTACGCTTACACCTCTACCCTTTATCATTCTGTTAAGGGACCCAGTGACTATACTAAGCTGTACTGCTCTCTCCCTCACCTTGCTTTCCATATCACCAAACTTTTCCAAGATAGCTCCCACATACTTAAATTCTGTCACCTCTTCCAGTCTTTCTCCCTCCATATCTATCACAGTTTAGTGCACTTTCTTTTCTCACTCTATAAGGCTCTGCAAAATCTATAATTTTGCTCTGTTTCCTTTCAAATACCATCACTTTACTTTTACTTGCATTTACCTTCAATTGTCTATGCTCACACACATCATAAAACACACAGCCTTCTGTAACTCCTGTTCACTCTCAGCAAACAACAGTGTCATCTTCAAACAGGCTTGTTACTTGCTATCATACCTCACCGCCATACTCTATCTCTACACCTCTTTTCCGTACTTTAAAAACAGGGCAATGATAGATGAGGTAGTAGGTAGTAGTTGGTAGGTAGCCAATGACCAAAGAGGTATGTTACCAGTACTAACCGTCTGGGTATTGGGAAGGTTAGTGATGGCTGCGTATTGAGCCAGCACTTCAGTGATTGTCAAGCTGCATTCCTCTGATGCAGGTAGCTGTCTTTTCTTTCTGCCTCACCCACATGTGGACTACTAGCATTCTGTCCGCAAGCATGTAATCTCTCTCTGTGTCGTCCATAACACTTGACAACACTTAAATTGCACAGCTCATTCTTTGTACCTCTAGACTTTCTTGAGGTGAGCACTATGTGCTAACCCTGCCTTTTAGCAAAATAGTAGGAGTAATAGATAAAAGTAATCAATGGGAACATTTAGGTAGAGGCTTTAGGCAGAAACATTTGGTAGAAGTAGTTGGTAAGAACACTGGGTGGTAACGTTAGGTAGAAGTAGTTAGAAGGAACATAACATTGGAGTCTCTACAAACACTGTGCTAGACTTGCCCTCTGCCGGTGGCCTGTTAAGAGTGAGGCACTAAAGGCTAAGAAGCGGCACCTGAATTTACTAGTTATGGAGACTACTGCCATGGTCATCTCCTTGAGGGAGTTCCAGAAGGGAAAAGGCATCAGAGATATAGATAGATAAATAGATAGATATATAGATAGATAGATAGATAGAGATAGATAGATATATAGATAGATAATAGATAGATAGATGAGGTGAGAGATTATTAATATACTTCAGAGAGATGAAGAAAATGTGTTGGAACACGGTGATCAGAGTAAGAAAAATAAAAGAATAAACAGGAATAACACTGAGGGGAGCAGATGGGGGAAGTGGTAGCAAGCAAAGAAGATATCAAGACGAGACAGAGAGTAGTTAAAGAAGACATGAAAAAGAGATGATGTGAGATTCTGAAGGACTGTTGATTGTGTTACATGACAGGATGGGGGATATTGTGTCCTATGGACAAGATGGAGTGTATGATGAGAAAATCCTGGGAGCAGCTTGCTGAAAAGAAATGTAATGAAAGTTTTGCATAAAATGCAGTGCAGCAAAACAGCAGAGTACAGCAACAAACATGGTTAATATATTAGGTTTTCTTTTTTCCAACTTTTCTTGATATTTCCTATGAACAGATGAAATTGAATATTTTTTCATTATTTTTGAAAATCTTGAAATACCATCGTCTGGGGAGTCCTGCCAGGGGATACATTGAAAATTTTTTGAGGGAAAAATTGGTGGCATAGTTTCAACATCCAGTTCAAGTACTTTCATCTTCTGCACATGATTCATCGAAGGAATTAACAGTCTTTCAAGAAGCATTTAGCAGTCAATTGTTATTTAGTTGTACTGAACCTTGCCAGCTTTAAGTTACACCAGGAGTCAAAAGTCACCTTTGGTGGGGCTGGATCACTGGGGGTGGTTTCATCAAACAACTTTTCACTCCAAAGGAGTCTACATGCCCTTGATACTGGAAGTAGTGAAGCCGTGTGGTGTAAGAGCCTTTAGAAAGGGGTGCAGGGCAAAACCAGGACTCATTCATAAAAATTGGTCCTGAGATAATTTTTTTCATACTTGATCAATGTTCCCACAATAACAAAGTAGCGCCAGGAAACAGATGAAGAAAGGCACATCCGCTCACATACACATATATATAAATATACGAACACACATGTACATACACATAAACATATACATGCAAACATACATATACACATATATACACATATATATACATACACACATATATACATGTACACTTTCATACTTGCTCACTGTCATCCATTCCCGATGCCATCTCGCCCCACAGGAAACAGCACAAAATGCATTGAAAAAAAATAAAATAACATATACATTCTCTTCTTCTCCCTCACACCCAATTGCCACCTCCTGTGTCAGCGAGGTAGCACCAGGAAACAGATGAAGAAAGGCCACATATGCTTGCATCCATACATGAGCTGTCATGTGTACTGCATAGAAATCACAGCTCCCTATCCACATTCAGGCCTCAAATACCTTTCCTTCCATGGTTTACCCCTGACATTCCACATGCCCTGGTTCTGTCCATTGACAGCACGTAGACCCCAGTATACCACATCATTCCAATTCACTGTATTCCATGCACGTCTTTCACCCTCCTGAATGTTTATGCCACGATTGCTCAAAATCTTTTTCATTCCATCCTTCCACCTCCAATATGGTCTCCCAGTCCTCCTTGTTCCTTCCATTTCTGACAAATATAACCTCTATGTCAACCTTTCCTCATTTATTCTCTCCATATGTCCAAACCATTTCAACACACACTCTTCTACTCTCTCAACCACACTCTTTTTACTACCAAACATCTCTCTTACCCTTTTATTCTTTACTCTATCAAACCACCTCATACCACATACTGTCCTCAAACACTTAATTTCCAACACACCCACGCTCCTCCGCACAACTCTATCTATAGCCTATGCCTCACATCCATATAATATTGTTGGGACTACTATTCCTTAAAACATACCCATTTTTGCCCTCCGAGATAATGTTCTCTCTCTCCACACATTCCTCAGCGCTCCCAGAACCTTCATCCACTCCCCCACCCTATGACTCACTTCCACTTCAATGGTTCCATTTGCTGCCATGTCCATTCCCAGATATTTAAACCACTTCACTTCCTCAAAGTCTCCATTCAAACTTATTCTTCAACTAACTCGTCCCTTAATCCTGCTGAACCTGATAACCTCGCTTTTATTCACATTCAGTCTCAACTTTCTCCTTTCACACACTTCCAAACTCAGTCACCAATTTCTGTAGTTTCTAACTTGAATCAGCCAACAGCACTGTCTCATCAGCAAACAACAGCTGACTCACTTCCCATGCCCTCTCATCCCCAACAGACTTGCCCCTCTCTCCAAGACTCTTGCATTTACCTCCCTCACCACCACATTCATAAACAAATTAAATAACCATGGTAATGTCACACACTGATGCCAGAGACCATCCTTCACTTGGAACCATTCACTCTCCTTTCTTCCTACTCAAAAACATGCCTTACACCTATGACAAAAACTTCTCTCTGCTCATAGAAGCTTACCTCCCACACCATATACTCTTAATACCTTCCACAAAGCATCTCCATCAACCCTATCATATGCTTTCTCCAGATCCATAAATGCCATATACAAATCCATCTGTTTTTCTAGGTATTTTTCTCACACATTCTTTAAAGGAAACACCTGGTCTACACATCCTCTACTACTTCTGAAACCACACTGCAGTCTGATGCTCTGTACATGCCTTAATCCTCTCAATCAATACCCTCCCCCATAACTTACCAGGTTTACTCAACAAACTTATACCTCTGTAGTTTGAGCATTCACCTTTACCACCCTTGCCTTTGCACAAAGGCACTATACTTGCATTCCTCCAATCCTCAGGCACCTCACCATGATCCATACATACACTTAATATCCTTACCAGCCAATCAACAACACAGTCATCCCCTTTCTTAATAAATTCAACTGCAGTACCATTCACTCCAGCTGCCTTGCCATATTCATCTTCCTCAAGGCTTTCACCACCTCTTCTCTCTTCACCATACCAATCTCCATGACTCTTTCACTTTGCATACCACCCTGACCAAATCATCCTATATCTGCCACTCTATCATTAAACACATTTAATAGTCCTTCAAAATACTCACTCCACCTCTTCCTCACTTCAACACTACCCATTATCACTTCCCTTTTTGCCCTCTTCACTGATGTTCCCATTTGTTCTCTTGTCTTTCTCACATTATTTACCTTCTTCCAAAAACATATTTTCATTCTCTCTAAAGTTTACTTAAACTCTCTCACCCTAGCTCTCATTTGCCATCTTTTTCAACCCCTGCACCTTCCTCTTGATCTCCTTCCACTTTCTCTAATACATCTCCCAATCATTTGCACTCCTTCCATGTAAGTAGCACCCAAATGTCCCTGTAAGTACCACCCTCATGCACCTCTTTTCCCTTTCACTGGCAACTTTACTTCTTCATTCTACCACTCACTACCCTTTCTAATTTGCCCACCTCCCAACTTTTACATGCCAGATGTATCTCTTATACATGCTATCTCTGCTTACCTAAATACCTCCTTTTCCTTAACCATTTACCTTGCTTCATTTACTCTCACCTTCTACTATTCTACACTTAGTCTCTCCAGTTATTTCTTCAAACAAGTCTCCTTTACAAAAATAATAAGTTACACTTTAATGGCTACAGCAATTTTCATATGCTACCCAAACTTCACAGGTGACAAAAGCTACTGCTGTTATTAGAATCTTGCAAGCATCAAAGACAAAAAATCAACTTCATAGAATAGAGACAGAATTTGACATGACTGAATATATTTCAGGTTACTGTGAGGATACAACCCAATACTGGGCCATAGTCATGTCTGATGCTTTACCTACACCACTTAGATATGGAGCTCTTTACCTTCTTGTGTCCCTTCTATCATTTATGACCTGCTCCAACACTAACTTTAATTTCCCTCTACTCTGATTTTCATTTTTTGAGCCATTTTTATACCACATCTCACATCTGGCCTGGAAGTGGACTGTTGTCCATGGACAAACTAACATGGCTACAGAGTTGCAGAAATAGAAGGAAATGTGAGAAATCTACAGCTTTCCAAAAACTTACCTGCAGCATTGTAGAAGTAGAGGGGTAAAATGATGAGGGGAGCCACCAAGTAAAGCTGTGTGTCAACTGCTAAATACCAACACTGGGCTAAGCACTGAAGAAAAACAGGTCATTTGTGATGAATGGACTGAACACTTGACACTTTTACACAGGCATACAGCACAGAGACAATAACAGAATTAGAGAAAAAAATCTATCGTATTATTTAATATGCAGGTGTCACATATGATGACCATTAAAATGAATAGAGATCATGAGAGGCATATATATTTGTTTAAGTAAATGGGGTCATATGAGAACAACAGAACTATATTTCAGTGTGATGACCTTGAAAAACTGAAAAAATACTATCCAATACAACTTACATCGCCCGGTATCTCAGGCGAGATTGGCTCATTAACAAAGTTATCAATGAACAAGATATCACGCCACCAGGCTTTCTGACAACCAGCTTGCCAATAATACCACAAGTGAGAATAGGGACCAGAAATGAAGAAGTGGACGACAGTTGCATACATTCCTGCAAGAAGCCCAATCGGTGGGATCAACCTGTAGGAATCAACATTGAATTATATACAAATACCATAAAAGGATGATAATGCATATAACATATTATAATCAAGTTGTTTGCAACCTCTTTATCAAAGTGAGTTAACTAGTCAGAAAGGTTATATAAACTGCATGTAACAACAAAATATTATCATATAAAGTTCAAGTACACTGTTTAAGTTTATTAAGCAAAGCAACCTTCTGGTTATGAACTGGTTAGTGTGGATCTTAGGAGTAGAAAGATCAGTACCATGCACATCAATGCCACCTAAAAAAAGAAGAATTAAGCATATCTCTTTCATAACAAAATGTATGTTCAATTTATCTCACACAAACTTGTTTCTCTGCTGTTTTTACAAATAGCTTTTCTACAAAAATGGCATTAAGTCATCTTTTCTACTTCCATTACTCTAAGCAAGATATTTTGGGTATTGTTCACTACCACACTACATTTTGAGGAATTAACAGCAGTTTTCAATATTTTGCTGATAAAGATGCATCAGTGGTGGTTTGGCAATCATATTATTATAGTTATGAAAGATATGCTAAATACTGCTTTGCATGCTGAAATAAGTCTCAAAAGAATGAAGATTTCCTCCATTTATATATTCTATGGAACATGGAGGTACATAAACAGTCTCATTGAGAATGGTAAATGGAATGGAGAATATTCATAGGTGGAGAGTAAGTGAAAAGCAATATCTCAACAAATCAAAACTTTGTTTTGGTGTGTTTGAGTGAAGGTATGATATAGATGAGCCTGGCACCAGAAAGTCCTTGGTGATTTTTCCTCACCTTTTGATAAAAAAGGTGGATATGGTGGTATGTTTTGTTTGTTTTCTATTACTTCATACATTTTCCTCTGTTATCTTACACAGGCACACTACGCTACACATTTACAGTGTTTATACTTTCTGCTTTCATGTACACTAAATCTTATGCAGTTATTCACACTACACTTTTATTTACATTTTGAGCTGTATGTTGTTGGTTTGATTGTTGTTCAGGGACTGAAAGTCTCTGAAGCAAATACCAAAACACAAACCAACACCACACTTCCTACACTATTTGCCTAATTTTCTTTTTCACTTTCTTTTGACAGTGTACATACATACATGGCACTGACTTTGCCCCATTGCACTTTTTTCTGCTGGTGGCATTAGTTCCAAAAAGTGTCATGACAAACCTTCCTTGGTTACTAGTCTGTCAGGGGTATGGTTACTTGGGTGGATCGCTTTTACACTTTTTTTATATTCACATAGGGGTAGTGCAGAAAATTTGTGGATCCATGAGAAAAAAATTCTGCAAAAAATATGGGTTCTCTGCACCAACATTTTTAGCCCCTCCTCCAAGGGGCTCATAAATTGAAAAATAAGATATCAAAAATGTACATTTATAAAAGAAAAGCTAAAGCTGAAAATGTTATTTTCAAGTGGGGTAGGGTTAATTTTATAGAAATATGCTTAAATAAAGTATTTCTGAAATCTGGAAGTCATTGAACAATTCCTTCAGCCCCCAAGTAAATTAAAGATTTAGCATTTTTACTAAAAAATACCAATTTTGAAAAATTTTCTAAAAATCTAACTGCAATATCCTTCAGCCATAGGTGCTATAATAATGATGTTTTCGATACATTCAAATATTGTGAAAAGTTTAAGATAAATATTTCACCAACTTATCTAATCCATGAATGATGAAAGCAATAGATTATTTCACCCATAAGTGCAAAATCAAGTATTTATCCCAACTGAAGTAGTTTCCCATTAAATGGTTATATCAAGCACAGAACATTATTTCCTCAAAGAAACTAGCCAGTACTGTGCTCTTTATCCACATGGCTCATGTTGAATTGTCGATCATGTGATAAGTGCGTGATAGCTTGGATTTCATTGACCCAACAAGCAAAATGACAGCTCATCTCTCAGTTGCATTTGAGTGCTTTTGGAGGAATTGTATTATATGTTTATTTTCATCACTGAAATGGCAAGCCGCAGTACTAGGCAAGCATCTAGGTGCCCTATATTTGGTCAACCAGAACAACTGAAACAAACTGTTTTACCAACATACTGTATGAGAATTTGATGAAAGCATGCCTGTTGGAGCGAAATAGATTAATATTCTAGCCTTCGAAGGAACCAGCATTTTCAGGTATTTGTGATGTAGTTACTGACTTTCTTATAGAAATCTGGCAATCAGCATCAATTCCTATTGTATCAAAAACGCATATTAAAGATATGATCAATAATCATCACACAAAATACAAGAGACTTTTATATCACTATAAAGATAAAAAAGATACTGCCTCGTATAAAGTGAAGCCAATGAATTTTAGAGCCATGCAAAAGCGCTCATTGATATTGCTGCTTGTAAATGTCCAGATTTGAATTCTTGTAATTTTCCAGCTATAAAGAAAGTTCCTAGAAATGAACATGAATTTTTGATTGATCAAAGGTCAGAGAGATAGATGATAATTGGAGGTGTAGAGTGTAGACTGTCAAGAAAGCTTGAGGATTAGAAAAAAAGTCTGAAAGCAAAATTAAGAAACTTAAACAAGATATTGAATTAGGCTATTCATCTTCATCTCTTGTAGTTCTTCCTTCAGCTTCAGAATCAGAGAAAACTCAGACTATGAAACAGAGTTACCTCCCATTGCAAAGAGAGATTTCAGTAAAAATGGACTGACTTCTAATATTTCAGCTGTACCACGTGCTTGTGACAGAAAAGCGTATCAGACAGGGTAGCTGCAACTATTTCCAGTTCAGAACTGCAGGATAGAAGTGAATCTGATGAAAGCAATACTAATTTAGATATTGACAGAAACAACATTCACAGTGAAAGGCAAAAAGCACGCAGTGAAAGTCAACAGTGCAGTGAGATGAACACAACTAATCCCTTTGCCATTTACTTTGATGGATTCAAGGATAAAACTATTGTCAGAGAACAAAAAGGCAGCATATTTTCAAAAAATGTTGTAAATGAGCATATCTGTCTTCTACAAGAGCCAGGATCAAAATTTATTACCCATGTTTTTCCAAATTCCAGTAATGGCAGGGATATTGCAAAAGAAATGCAAGGTTTTCGTATTCCATCAAATGTTGGTCTAACATATTTAAGAGCAATTGGGCATGATTGCACTGCTGTAAATACAGGCCCTAAAAGTGGAGTAATAATACTTCTAAAACAAAATATTTGCAAGCCATTGCAATGTCTTATTTGCCAGCTTCATGCCAATGAAATTCCTTTAAGGCATCTGATCACAACCATGGATGGTAAAAGAAGTGGACCAATTGGATTTACAGGAGAAGTTGGCAAAGAGTTACCAGACTGTGAGAAAATTCCAGTTGATATAAATTTCAAGGCTATTGAATCAGAAGATAATGAAGTAGACTCTGATGAAATGAGTACTGATCAAAAATACTTTTTTGATATTCAGCAAGCAATCTCTAAAGGTACAGTGGATGATGCACTATCACATGGTAATCCAGGGAAAATATGTCACTCACAGTGGTTGACAACAGCGAATCGAGATTTACTTCTCTATGTTACATCTGAGCCTTCAAATACTTTGCAAATACTAGTTGAATTTATAATGAAAGTTTATGCACCTATGTGGTTCAACATAAAGAGCAAATCCTCCATCAAATATAGTGCTAAACATTTGCACGAAGCCATTGTCTGTACTCGTCCCTTCCCTAGCAATATCAAACAAATTGTGAACCCTGTTATTCAGAGAAATGCATTCTTCAGGCACCCTTAGAACATTCTCATTAGCATAGTTCATGATGAGAGAAACAGGGATAGAGAAGAGTATTGTGGGCAAGAAAAGAAAAGAGAAGCAGTGTTAGATCATTTAAAGTTCCTGTTATTGATTTCAGTGCAAAGGAATATTTTGACATGATTGACTAGCACTATATTGATGTCACAGAGCCCCCTTTAACAGTGGACATGAAGATGAAAAAATATCGAACATCATCAAGAGTGGCATTCCCATTGAAAATGATTATTTCAATATTCCATGCCACACACAGGCAGTAGAACGCCATAAAAATTTAATTATGGAAGCATGAGCTAAAGTGTGTGGCCAAAAAGGTAGAGACGGGTACAAAAGAACAACCCTTCAAAGTAGAAAGGCTCTACCAAAATTTGACTTGAAAAATGAAATCATGACTTAAAAAAGCACAGCTTCTTATATGGTTGGGTGGCTGGGAAGGACTTAGGAAGGAACTCATAATGCAGCCACATCCATGCTGTGAACTCTGGGCATTTCTGAAATATTGAGCTTATTTCTGAGGTACAATACTTCAAAAATAAACAAAGAGCTGCATACATCAGACTATTTGTTATATCTTAAAGGAAAACCACACAGAAAATTTAAATTTCATTTGATATTGATACCAAAATGACATATAGAAATACAATGACATTTATTTATTTTTTTTTTTATGTTGAAGGCTCCAGTCACGGACAAAAAGTCCACATCAAGGCCGGGCCCTAATTGAAATATAGAG
>JAUTZA010197543.1:0-10125 GCA_032273845.1 Panulirus longipes | reverse complement strand
TGGTACACTACACACCCCAGCCCGGCCGGGCCAGGGAGGCACGTGCGCGTGTCTGTGAGAATCCCGGCCTCTACCCTCCCTCCTCCTCCTCTTCCAGCCTCGACCATCCTCCTCCTCCTCACCTGAACCAGTTCTCCGAACCCCCGTCTCCCTTCCTGTCCTCGTTGTACCCGTCTATCCCCTGCCGTGTGCACCTTCCAGCCACACTGTCACCGCAATGCTTCGTCTGTATACAAATGGCAATAATAAAAATGCGAAATTAAGAAAATTATTTTCTGTCTCCCAGCCCCCTCACCGCTCCGTCCCTTCCCTTCCCTTTCCTGTTCCTCTACCTTCACCCCTCCCGCTGAAAGGTGCCCTTCCCATTAACCCGCTGTATTCCCTCTCCCATTCTCCCACAGTAGGCCCTGAACTCCTAACCCAGCTCCTCTACACTATCCTCCCACTAAACATGTCTATCCCTTCCTCTCACTGTCCTCCCACCCCTCCCATCAGTCCCCACATATGTCAACCTCTTCCTCCCCCGTCAGCCCTTTCTTCAAGACCCTAAACCCCTGGTATGTCCTCCTCTCCTCCACCATCCTGAAAAGACAAGCCCCCTGAGCCCTATGGCTGACCCGGGTCGTCCATCCAAGACCTATAACCCTTCTTCAGTCCCTTACGTCTTTGACACTTCCCTTGAGTCCCAACCCACCCAGCCTGTTCCTCCACCCTCCCTCCCTACACAGCACCCTGTTCCACCAACTACTCCGCTCACTGCCCTCTTCCCTCCACCCACCAACTGCACCCACCCACCCCCTGCAGTCTGCAGGTGGGCGCATCGTGCAGTCATCATAGTGATATGATCCACCATCCTGCCCCCACTCCATCTTCTCGCCCCATGTCTACACCACACCCACACCTATCACGTCATGGCCACCGCCCACACCATAAGCCATACTGCCACGCTGTAACTTGACCTCCCGACGCTCACAGAAGCACAGTCACGACCATACCCACACCCAACAGATGCCCACGCCCGTACAGCCATCCCCACACTTTACATTACTTCTTGCAACCAGGGGTCATGCCCACACACGACTTCACCCTTGTACCCACACCACTGCATCACCTTCCGCATCCACACTACTGATGCCCGAATACCCACAGTGTCACATGTACACCCACAACAGTCCACTCTGCACCCATACACTCCCACATCCATTCTACACCCACACCAATAACTAAAAATACCCACACCCTCGCTAATCATGCCAACGCCCACAGTAATGGGACACACACACCCACATTAATCACGCCCACACCCATATCTATCACGCCCACACCCACCACGTTGCACCGCACGTCTAGTGAGAACAGTGTCCACCTATGGCGGGGCGTGCAGCTGATCTTCCTAATCTGGCCGTCCTCCACGTGTGCCTCGCGGGCCTACACTTTTTTACCCCGTCTCCATGAGGAGGCGGAGCTGTCCTACCACAAGACCTCCTCTGTTACTCTCAAACCGCGAGCCGTGGGACCTCTGTACCCACCACCAGCTTCACTACATCCAAGATGATTCGATTTTGTAGAATTTGAAAATTACTGGAACCAAATGGAATCACCCTCCCAGTGAAAAGACAGACGCAGGGGAAACCCCTTCCAAGAAGGAATTGCTTCTCCCACTATCTGTATACGGTAGAGTATGAGTCCTACCTTTACCTAAACGTATAGCCGCAGGCGAGACGTGTCCAGCTTGCTCGTCTAAGAAAACCAGATGACCCTAACACATCGTGAGATTGATTGGACTTGTGCCGCCTGTGCTCAACCTGTGAGCGGTACCGTGAAAGGATTACAGACGTCACAAAGGGTTTTGTCAGACCCCTGTGGGCTTTTGTAGATGTTACAACATTGGTTTCTTACATAAGTTTCATTACATACATTACGTAGTCTTTGACAAGGTAAGCTTTACCGACTAGATTAAAAAAAGTGGATAAAACTTAAAATTTCAGGTATGTTGTTATTAACAAAAAGGTGTTGTGACATTACTTGCAGGATTTATTTAGATCTATCCCTAAACGGCTCTATTTTTTCACATTCTAAGACACAGTGCTCTAGTTTGTGTCCAAATCTTTGACCACAAACTTTACAATTTACACGATTAACATCTCCAGATAGGCCAAAGCGCCAGTAGTACCTATAGCCTAGCCTTAATCTAGCAATTACAACATCATGTAATCTGCTGATCTTATTACTTTTTCCATATACATGTTTTACTTTACACATTTCACTGTGATGGAAAATGTTTCTACTTGTGCTTATCTGAAATCGTCTTCGTGTCTCAAAGAGGTCAGTTAATTCCCTTCTGATTGCAGTTTTGAGGCTTCTAATTGACAGCCCAATGTTGTTTTCAACATCACCTTTACTAAGTGCAAGTTTGGCTAAAGCATCAGCTTTGTCATGCTCACGGAGGCCTATATGAGAGGGAATCCATAACAGTTTGAGTTGAATACCTTGAGCAATAATACCTGAGTATTTGTGTCTAGCTTCAGAGACCAGCATGTTACATTCTGATCTTAGGGTGTTAAGTGCAAGTAGTGAAGATAAAGAATCGGAGATAATTAAACTGTGTGTAGCAGAGATTTCTACATGCTCAAGAGCGATAAGTATGGCGAACAGTTCAGTTTGTAGAGTAGACGCCCAGTTGGTTATTCTAACCATCAGAACTTCAAACATTCATTCCTTGCGATTCATTGGGTTCAATACGTCACGGAGATTGCCTACTGATGTCGCACGACTTTATAGTATATAGACTTCCTGGAAGACCTGAATTTGCATAAGGGGGGGGGGGCAAATCTTTATGTGATCCGATACGCCTGAAGCCCAAATAATCAATTTAGCAAATACATACAAACTATTCGTCGTGAAAATTAATACATAGCAGTGTACAAGAGCTTACCAGCGACGGCCAGTTCTCTGTAATGGCATTACTAGCGTAGATTGGGTGCATCTCTGAGAATATGGGCTCATGTTATAATAGGACCTCCAGTTGCGTAATTACGCCCCGTAGGACGTATATTCAAAAATAATATTTAAAAGGTTTATATTAGTGCATAAATTAAGGGCGTGTTTGATATTTATCAATATCATATTAAAGTGCGGCAGCATCACTTAATTTTTTTGTAAAATAAATATTAAAAATAAGTTCATTGTATTTTGGAGTAATATTTAGAATACAATTTTATAATTATAAATTCATGGCATTATATAAGAATTAAAATATTGTATGCTTATATCAAACCTTGTCTAATAAACTTTAGCTTACGTTTATACCGAGGTTACGTAAGGTTTGGTTAAAATTGGTTTAGGATCGAGTAAATTTGCTAAATTTCGTTTTGTTTAGTTAAGTGATGTTATTTTAACTACTTGGTTAAGTTTGGCTTGATTGCCTTGTGTCAAATTATTCCTACGTTGGACTGCAGTATAGTTTTATGCGTTTTACTGAAAACTCAAATATTTCTTTCCGATTCATAACCCTGCCCATTTTGCGCTGGGAGCTCAGTATTTATGTAGCTGGAATTTTTGATACCATCTTTGCCTTTCATGTAGAATTGGGTATATTTACCGTTTCCGACATCCAGCGAATTCCAAGACGTAAAAATCCTAAAATTTGTTGGATGATCGAAACAAAAATAATACCACAAACCTAACCCAACGAAAACTTAAAATGCCGAAATTCGCTGAATGTCCGAAGCGGTAATATTACCGTAAAGTTATATACATTGTATTTATTGTTCTGAATTCCCTTATACTGTATTCATTGTTCTGAGTTCTCTGATATTGTATTTATTGTTCTGAGTTCTCTGATACAAATTTTGTGTATTTTGAGAAGAATTTTGACGCATGACTCGCCCGTGAACTCTCTTAGAGCAGTGACCTGAAAGTCAAATACCTAAAAAAGTAGAGACGATATAGCACGCACTGGTCTTGCCATTTGTCGTTGAGCGACATTGATTTGTGCCGTGAAAACCCCGGCAAATTTATTGTGCACCCCATACTCATCCTGTGAGCGGTAGCGCAAAAGGATTACTGAAATCATCTATCCCCACAGCTGTTTCTGGGACCTTACCTTACCTTACGTATACTTTACGATGGTTACGGAGGTCTTCTACCCACACCCTCCTCCCACGCACACACATTTACCTTAGACTAAAACTTTCGTGTTTTCCCGCTCACTGACGCTTAGTTAAATGATTTCCGGCAGTAGCTATCGACGTTGGGAATAGCCAGCAGCAACGACGGCGCTGGGAGGTGAGACGCAATACGCGCATCGTTGTATCTCGCTCGGGCTGTTTCCCATAAGCTGTAAACAGCCAGGAGAAGCATGGAAAGGGAATTTTTTCTCGAGGATTATAGTTGGAGTAGGCAATCACAGGAGATTATATTTAGTGCAGTGGGATTAAGCTTATTCTGTGACACGGCGTTAGAACAGTGCGAGAGAAGTTATGTGTTATTAGTTTTTCACGAATGCCCAGCCTCCAGCACGGTGCAGCCATTAGACCACTCGTTTCTTGCTGGCGTGTGGATAGGTTGGGGTGAGTAGTGGGTGGCTTAGAACAGGCGATGTAATTCAGTTGTGGGTGAAAGGTGGGCAGTGGTTGGTGTGGTACTGGGAGGTATTGGCTTGGAAGTGGTGGCTGGTACAGTGACGGATGATGGTGGGCGGAAGGCAGTGGTAGCAGGAGGCAGTGGTGGATGGTAAAAGTGGCTGGTGTGGTAATAGGAAGACGGTGGAAGGTGGTCGGGAGGGGGAACCCTGTCTTCCTCTCTTGCTCTTTCTCCTGACGCTGCGGGAGGGTGGTGACGGTTGTCTGTTCTTGCGTGCTTCAGGGGAGGCGGTAAACACACCGTCAAGCCGAGGTCACCTCCTGTTGACACTGGCCGCAAATTGCGCCCGTTTTATGTCCAGTTATGGTAGAGTGTTATTAAGGCGGTGGCGGCGCCCGCCCTTCGCCCGCTGATGGATACGCGGAACCCCCCTGGCTTTTAACTCGTGGCCAGGGCGTAAGGGGGAGAAAGGAAAAATGTTTTTACTGGCTTTCTATAGCGGCCATTGAAATCGATAAGAGCGGGCGTGCGAGGATTGATGTAGTGTCACTGAAAATTGGGGAGGTGGAGGTCGTCTTGGGGTACGGCGTATAGCCAGGCCCTTGGAGACGAAAACGTAAGAGTCTGACGCGCTTCCAGATTCGCGTAACGAGTTACCCGCAGAGGATGTGATCCAGCGTGGTGCGGGGTGCTCTGATTATTATCTGTTACTCCAGACGCGGGTGATAACGTAATATTCCAATAAGCCCAGTGGCTTCTTGGGGAGGACATTGTTGGAGCTGCCACTTTAAGGATCACGTTAGTCTCCGCTGTTAAAATTTTACGAGCAGAGAACGAGGCCCTGCCCCTCATTCGCCGTGGGTATATTAGCCGGGAAAAACTGCCGGGTTTACCATTTTGGCCGGGAGTAAGTTAGTGCGTGTCATAAAGCCCCGGGATTATAGATGAGCAGTGCTGGCAGCCCCGCCACGCTGGTGAGGGATATACACACACCCTGTGTGTGTGTGTGTGTGTAGGACGGTTGGGGGGAGCTGGAAGTTTAGTTGGCTAGTGGGAAAGAGATGAGGTCTGGGCTCGGTAGCGAGGCCGCGTTGGAAAGAAATATGTGTGGTAATTGCATATATTGTGACGAATGAGTCGGTTGATTGGCTGAGAAACGAGTAAAGAAAACTGAAAATGTGCAAGGCAGCCTTTGTGTGAGAGACGGATGGTAGGTAAGTAGGGAAGGAAAGATTGCAGAGATTAGATGTAGTCTTGGTGGGACACCATGGCGATGATGAGTTGTTCGATGGAAAGTGAACCAACGGGAGTATATCGATGGCTGAGGAGCAGTAGATAACCGACACTTGTATCTAGTCTCCAAGGCGCTGCTGGTCAACTTGCCGTATGCAGAAAGCAAGACGAAAACATTGCGAGGAAGATCAGCAGTAGCAGTATTCCTGAAGGAGCAGAGGCGCGCGCTGGGTTCTCCGCCAAATTAGTTCTTCGGATGCTGATGACGAGAAAAGCCTTCTTTCTATGCAAATCCTGGCGCTTATTGACCTCAGTGGAGTTGGGTGGGCTAGGGGCGCTGTCTCGGGCGTCCCGAGTTGAGCAGAGGGGCCGTGACTCATCTTAGGTAAGGGGAGGTAATTTTTCCTCATCTTGGTGAGGTCTGGGGGCTCGCCTAGACAGATGGTCTTGGCTCTTCGCGAAGTTGAAACAGCTTTTAATTCGTTTTGCTGTCTGGGACAAAATGCCTTCGTTTCATCATGAAGTGGAAACAAAGTTTTTCTTTGCTCATCTTGAGGCTTAGGGCATAAGGGTCTCGATTCATGTCGAGGTGGAAAGGAAGATATTTTTCGTGGTTCATATTGATGCTAGGGCAGAAAGTGGTGATTCGCCTCGAAGCGGAAACAGAAGTTTGAAGCTGATCTTGAAGTGGGGACTGAAGATTGTTGCTCACCTCAGCTGAGTTAGGTACAAGATGCTCGTGTGATTTCTCACATATGATGATATAGAAAGTCGTGGTTCATCATGAGATAGGGCAGAGGATTTTAGCTAGTTGCACCCTGAACAGCAGGAGTAGAGGACAGCCACACTGAGCCAGTGGAAGGTTATGCATAAGTTATATGAAAATGACGGCAGAGGATCGTGGCCATTTTCAAGGACAGGAACAGGGCTTGGGGTTGCAGTTGCATCATGGTTTGGGGTCAGAAGATCACGGCTAACCCTGAGGTGGTTGCAGAGGGTCGTGGCTTATCTTCAGTCGGTTGCAGAGGATCTTGGCATATCCTCAGGTGGTGGTAAAGTCTGGTGGCTAATGTCGAAGACACAGTGTCGAGGTTCCTCACTGGATGGAGAGTAGTGTTGGTGACTTACCTTGAAAGTGGGGTTAGAAGGTCATGGCTCATTGTAAGGTAGTGGTGCTGGGTTGTGGCTTAGTTTGAGGGAGATGGTGACAGCGGGTCGATGCTTCTCTTTGATTGGTAGCAGAGGGTTGGGACTCAGTCTTAAGTGAGGTTGGCTTGGTGGGCATCTACTGAAGTGGCGGCAAGAGGGGTCCTGACCTGGGACAGTAGCGTCGTGACCAGTTCTTACTTTATGGTGGCGCTGGTCATAAGGGATGTTGGTGATGTTAGGGTTGTGACGGTAGAATTGGAGTGTCCTAGAACTGCGTGGAGGAACAGATGTGGAGGATAGACGGCGAATGGGAGGGCTAGGTAAATTGCCAAGTGGGATCAGGGGTGGAGACTAGAAGGAGAGGGTGAGAGTGGACGGGGGAAGAAGAGGTGTGCTGCAACAGCAGCAGCGGCAGAGCTTGTGCCTGTTGGCCGGTGGGCGGGTGGTAGCCAGGGCGGGCGGTCAGGGTCGCATCAGAACAGCAGACGACGAATACTAATACCTGCGTGGCTGGACCCCCGGCATGGTCGGCCAGGGCTACGCCGTCACCCGTTACGATGCGATTCTCCCCAGCTTACCTGGCTGGAGTAGCGTGGCAGCGCGCCGCCTCCAGCCATCATCACTGGTGGCAGTGATTGGCTGGAAACTTTCACACTGTGATACGCATGTACACGCCCATCTTCCCCCGTTAGTGTTGTCTGGGTGTAAAGGGCCCTTGACGTTACGTGGTTCAGATTATTCCCCCACGTGGACGATGTTGCAGGCCCTGAGTGTAGACGTTACAGATCCCATTATGGATGTTGTATACCCTGTTTTCGCTACAGATGTCTTCGTGGACTCCACAGGCCTTAGGGTTTGTCTCTACGGACTACCGTCGTGAGGCTGCATACTTTCGTGTTCCCAGTACAGACCTCTGTCGGCACGGGAACCTTGTAGACGCTGTAGACTCCACTGCACGCAGTATTGACCGGAATATCTTTGTTGCAGAAATCTTTATGGATGCCACGGGCCTCCACTGTGTGGCCGCGTGTAAATACTGCAGACAACGCAGTCACATACCTGCGTGTCGACGCGCAGACCTCTCTTGTGGATGATAGAGGCCCGTTCGGCATGAGGAGCGGTCCAGACTGTCGTGATAACCTGCCCCGGGCATGCCTTCCAGCCCCTACGGAACCTTGGTGGTCACAGCTGATACTTTGGACTTTCCTGGTTCTCGCTGCGTGGACGTTTGTGCGCGTCGATACGTCGAGACCGCGTCATTAATCACCGGCTTGACGTTATAGCCGTACACTGTAGCTTGTCGAGTGGCGGGAAGAGGAAGCCGATATTGGCCCATGTCGCAATGCAGTCTTGGAGACAACAGGCGTGTGTCTACGGGTTTGATTGTTCGTTGTTTTTTTGGGGCGTTAGGGTTATCGAGTTGCCTCGGTCCTTACGGGAGTCAAGCTGTAACCACCGGTCGAATAACCTTGAACACCAGGTGCTCAATATAATTCTGACACCGTACACGCTTTCCCTGAATGTATGGCCCTTAACAGTTGTGATGAGGTGTGCAGGATGTGTCCGCAGGTGTTTTTAGTCATGATCCTCCCTCATTACTTGGTCAGGTGATTTGAGAAGGCACATACAGTGGCAGGAACATACGATGGATGAGTAAAATTATTAGTGTTGTACAGAGGCTTCAGAAGGCATCGGGTGGCAGGCGTTATGGTGTGGCTGTGGTACAAAGTGGTGTGAGGCACTTAAGCTTATAGTAGCAGGATACATAGCTTATGGGGACTGTGGTGATTTGATTTATAAATTCATACGATTGCAAGAGGCATTTTTGGCTGGATGGCGTACGCTGGCAAAGGGCAAGTATTGACAGGGGCATACTGTGACAGGGAACATACGGTTGCAAGAGACGCGTATTGCATAGTGGAGATTTACGGTCAGATCCTGGGACTAATAGTGATCCTCGTTCTTTCCCTAGAATTACCGGCATCATTTGTTAAAATCGGAATGAAGTTTGACCCCCTGTTCTAACATTCATACTCAGAGCTAAAGAACGGAATGAATAATTCGCTGGGCGAGTCAGGTGTTGCTTGGAAATCTCTGCTAATCGAAGGGTCCAGAGTTGGAGAGATGGCCACCTGGCGCCCAGTGCAAATTCCAACGTCTGTTTCACTTTATACGTTTTCAGTTTACTGGAACGTTTTGCCTAATTTCGTCCGGGCACCATAGCGAATGCCTCAGTCTCTCTCTGTTAGCAGCCAGTCTCTGTAGACCAGCAGAATGGTTCCTCTCTCTCCATCTTACGTCGTCTTTTGACCGCATCTCTCCTCCTTGTTCTCTCGGTCTTCCCCTGGGTTTATCATCGTTCATCAAAGCTTCATACACAGTTTTAATGACCCTATTATTAACTGCTCTCACTCCATGACCAGCCCCGCGCAGCCTCGCTGACCGAATGAAATTCAATGCAAGGAGCCAATTTGTAAGCACAGGGACTTCACTAGAGTAATTTCTACGCCATTCTAGAGTACCAACACGCATCACCCGAAGCGCCACTACGTTTCACAGATATTTTATGCGTGAACTGGAGATTTCGGGGACACGATGTCTACTTCCCTTCCACTGATAGACTGTGGAACGCTGTGTCTTGGAACGTCTTCCCCACTCCTACATATTATCGCCATTTAAAAGCCAGGTGTATCATCACATGAAGAACGGGTGCCACTCTCTTTATTCTTACAGGGCCCGGCTCTGAGGTGGGCATCAAGGTCTGTAATCAGAGCCATAAAAATGATGAAATGTGTGTATGTATACATATTCATGAGTACGCATACAAAGACGTATGTATTTTAACGTTATGTACACATCAACAATTTTTCCAGTGTGTTGATGATGTTCCACGTAAATATTTCGTATGTCAGAGTTGGTAAAGCTTTCGTTTGTTGCAAACATGTACATTTCCTACCGATGTTACAAAACACGATGGATTGTTTATTGGTGAAATAAAAAAAAACGGGGGGTGGGGGTTGGGCCTGGGCGGTGTATGCTGTTAATGGGCTATACTTTTCTTTCTGTATCCACGCCGAAGAAGTTGGCAGAAGCATGATGACTAACCCCTCCTCCCATTTATTCAGTTGCCAATAATCCATATGATCCATTCATTTCCAT
>JAUTZA010196442.1:0-10131 GCA_032273845.1 Panulirus longipes | reverse complement strand
AGGGTAAGGACATGTACATAATGCACCAGTTGAGAAAAGAAGTTTTGATCTTTGTGTAGGGTAAGAACGTGTACATACTGCACCTGTTGAGGAAGGAAGTTCTGAAGTTTATGTAGGGAAAGGACGTGTACATACTGCATCTGTTGAGGAAAGAAGTTCTGATCTTTGTGTAGGGTAAGGACGTGTACTTATTGCACCTGTTGAGGAAAGAAGTTCTGATCTTTGTGTAGGGTAAGGACGTGTACATACTACACCTGTTGAGGAAAGAAGTTCTGATCTTTTTGTAGGGTTGGGAAATGTACATATTGCACCTATTGAGGAAAAATTTATATAGGGTAAGGACGTGTACATGATGCACCAGTTGAGGAAAGAAGTTCTGATCTTTGTGTAGGGTAAGAACGTGTATATACTGCACCTGTTGAGGAAGGAAGTTCTGAACTTTGTGTAGGGTAAGGACGTGTACATACTGCATCTGTTGAGGAAAGAAGTTCAGATCTTTTTGTAGGGTTTCTTCTTTTTCATATCATTACATTCACTCGTCATCAGACTATACCTTTGTTTATGATCACATACATTCACTCTTGTGTCATCAGACTGTACCTTCCTTCTCTTCCTTATCTATATCTGAAATGATTTTTTAATAGTATTAAGGCTTGCACTGCTCCTGGTGATACTCGTGAGAGAACACCCTTAGCTTTCAACATGGTTCCATTTGCCATTCTCTGAATTTTATGTTAGTCAGAAACTCTGGGATCCATTTCCTTTGTTTAACTTTAATATTTTGTTTTGTCACTTTCTCCAGTAAAATTTGTGGTTTAATTTTTTGAATGCTTTAGCAAAATCTAGTATCGCAGTGTCCATTTTCTTTTCTTGCAATAAAGTTTCATAAATTTAGCTGAAGTGAACTAGTAGATGTGTTTGTGTGCTTTTGACTGATATAAATCCATGCTGACCTTGACTTATGAAATTGTAACTGATTATATGTCCTAGAATGTGTTTTTATCACTCTCTCATAAACTTTGATTATATGAGATGTTAAGCTAACTGGTCTGTATTGTTTTGGAATTAGCTTAGATCCTCCTTTGTGTAGTGAAGTTACATATACCATTTCATGAATATCTGTTCACACTTTGCCTGCAGCATGCCATCACACTGGTCCACTGTACAGCCTGTAGCATGCCACTAAAATGCCAAAGATTTTGGTGGCAGTGGTTTACATTCGTAGCTGATTTATGATTCCATATTTTAACCATAGATGTTGCTAACAACCTAACAACAAAGCTGTAAAAAATATCATGCATCAAAGATACTCATAATCATCATAGAGATTGTAAGTGCATCATCAGGATGAAAAGCCAGATTTATATGGCAACAGTTGTAGTCAGTTTTGAAATTATGAAAATAATATTTCTTGTATTGGTGCATATTTCAAGAAACATGTTTTTCACTTTCTCAAAAATATATAAATACCTTCCCTGTCTGTTTTTCCCCCTTTCTCAGTTCTCTCTATAATTCAATTAGGGTCCGGCCTTGATGTGGACTTTTTGTCCGCGTACTTTCTTTGGCGTCGAGACACGTCAAAGTGCTCCAAGTAAAAAATCTGTAACGTTATTAAGAAAAGCAGAACCAAGCGGTTGAAGATAGCGCGTCGCTTATATCTGATAAAATCTACAACAAGAACAACAAAAAAACACAGAGCAAAAATTGCCTGGTGGGTCTATGTTAGTTACGTGATGAGTTGTCGGGCGGGAATGCGATAAGCGGACCGGGTTAAACGTGCCATGACTGCAAGTCCACGTTTTTGTCATTTCGGATTTACAGTTGCTCTGGAGCACCGAGATACCTGATCCTGAACTCTTGAGTATTTGTTCTCATTATTGAGCAAACTCCACGTGCTCAACCTGCATGCTGGGAAAAAGGATTCCCGTCTTCTGCCATATATGTATGAATCTATTTTGAGATTACATTGTAATTATCATTTACAAATTCTCCAATCATACTATCTGGTTGCATAAAACCATGAGTGAACTTATGATCTCATGTCTTATCCTTTAAGTCATATTATGAATTTGTTATCGGAGCATTCCCTACAAACAACTAAAACCACATCTTACAATTTAACCAAACTTCCACGACTGCTACTGTTTCTTTACATTCTGAAAAAAAAAATATCAGCATTCAAAGTTCCTTTACGTTCTTTATGCTTAAGATTATTAGCTCAATCGATAATGAATCTCTTCATATTGCAAACAAGAGCCATTAACTTTTATAATCCATAATAGGTCTATTTAACACCAATAGCGGTTTTTAGAGGGAAGAAATAAAGGACAAATGTCTAATGAAATCAACAGCACATGAACCTCATGGACCTCTTCGAATTTACGTATATGAAGAAAGACAAATGTATCCCGTTCGTAAACATCTGAGAGATAATCCTAAGATGTTAAACTATTGGATGATGGACAGTGATGGTAAACAATCTAATACAATAACGACATTGATGAATAACCAATGCTTACAGGCTATGATCCAGGAAGGTAAACTCTAACCAATTTGTAGCAAATTTTCTTTTACTTTCATAGTTATATACATTTTTGTAATAGTACCCTAATTTATAGCTTATAGTGATAGACTTAAAAACATAGTAGCTAAAATCTTTAGGGCTGCAGATGATTCTAGATGCTTATGTTCCTGTGGAAGAGATTGCTGAAAAATAGGATATTGTGATAATATTCAAGTTTATCAAGAAGCACACACACACACACACACTGTGGAAAGTGACCATATCTTCTCGAAGAGATGTAGGGATAAAGCAACCAGAAGACATAACATGAAATTAAGCAAGAAATTTGTTAAGAAAGGCGCAAAGTACTGCTTTGTACAACTGTTGCACCTACTGCTCTCTGCAGCTGTTGCACCTACTGCTCTCTACATCTTTTGTACTTACTGTTCTGTACAACTGTTGCACCTACTGCTCTCTGCAGCTGTTGTACCTACTGCTCTCTACAGCTATTGCACTCACTGCTCTATAGAACTGTTGCACTCACCGCTCTCTACAACAATTAAACCTACTGCTCCCTACAACTGTTGCACCCACTGGTCTCTACAGCTATTACACTCAATGCTCTCTACAACTGTTACACTCACTACTCTCTATAATTGTTGCACAAGCTGCTATCTACACCTATTGCACCCACTGCTCTCAACAACCGTTCCACTCACTGATCCCTACAACTGTTGCAATCACTGCTCTCTACATCTGCAGCACCTAGTGTTCTCTACAACTATTGCACTCACTGCCCTGTGCAACTGTTCCGTCCACTGCTCTCTACAACTCTTTCACTCGCTGCTCTCTATAACTGTTGCACCCACTGCTTTCTATAACTGTTGCACTCACTGCTCTCTACAACTATTGAATCCACTGCTTTCTGCAACTGTTGCACTCATTGTTCTCTACAACTGTTGCACCCACTGCTCTCTGCAACTGTTGCACTCACTGTTCTCTAAAACTGTTGCAAACAATGCTCGCTGCAACTATTGCACCCACTGCTCTCTACAACTATTGCACTCACTGCTCTCTACAATTGTTGCATCCACTACTTTCTACAACTATTGCACCCATTGCTCTCTCAACCGTTGCACTCACTTCTCCCTACAACTGTTGCAATCACTGCTCTCAACATCTGCTGCACCTATTGTTCTCTACAACTGTTGCACTCACTGCCTTGTGCAAGTGTTGCGCCCACTGCTCTCTACACATGTTGCATCAATTGCTCTCTACAACTATTACATCTACTGTTCTCTACAGTTGTTGCATCCACTGCTCTCTGCAACTATTGCAATCACTGCTCTCGACATCTGCTGCACCCACTGATCTCTACAGTTGTTGCACCCACTGCTATTTGAAACTGTTACACTCACTTTTCTCTACAACTTTTGCACCTACTGCTCCCTACAACTTTTGCACTCATTGCTCTCTCTAATTGTTGCACTCACTGCTTTCTAAACTGTTGCACCAACTGCTCTCTACAACTCTTGCACCCACTGATCTCTACACTTAATCTCTACAACTATTGCAGCCACTGCCCTCTACAACTGTTGCAGCAACTGTTTTCTACAGCTATTACACTCACTGCTCTCTACAACTGTTACACTCACTGCTCTCTATAACTGTTGCACCAACTGTTCTCTACATCTATTGCACCCACTGCTCTCAACAACCGTTCCACTCACTGATCTCTACAACTGTTGCAATCACTGCTCCCTACATCTGCAACATATAGTGTTTTCTACAACTATTGCACTCACTGCCCTGTGCAACTGTTGCGTCCACTGCTCTCTACAACTCTTTCACTCACTGCTCTCTATAACTGTTGCACCCACTGCTTTCTATAAATGTTGCACTCACTGCTCTCTACAACTATTGAACCCACTGCTTTCTGCAACTGTTGCACTCATTGCTCTCTGCAACTGTTGCACCCACTGCTCTCTACAACTTTTGCACTCGTTGCTCTCTCTAATTGTTGCACTCACTGCTTTCTAAAATGTTGCACCAACTGCTCTCTACAACTCTTGCACTCACTGCTCTTTACAACTATTGCACCCACTGCCCTCTACAACTGTTGCACCAGCTGCTATCTACAACTGTTGCACTCACTGTTCTCTACAATTTTTGCATCCACTGCTCTCTGCAACTGTTGCACTCACTGATCTCTACAACTATTTCACCCACTGATCTCTACAACTGTCGCACCCACTGCTCTCTTCAAATGTTGCACTCACTGCCCTGTGCAACTGTGGCGCCATCTGCTCTGTACAACTGTTGCACTCTCAGCGCTCTATAACTGTTGCACCAACTGCTCTCTACTACTATTGCACCCACTGCTCTCTACAGCCGTTGCACTAACTGCTCCCTACATCTGTTGCACTCACTCTTTCTACAATTGTTGCACCTACTGCTCTCTACAACTGTTGCACTCACTGCCCTGTGCAACTATTGCGCTCACTGCTCTCTGCAACGTTGCACTTATTGTTCCCTACAACGGTTGCACTAATTGCTCTCTACAACTATTACGTCCACTGCTCTCTACAATTGTTGCAACCACTGCTCTCTACATCTGCTGCTCTCACTGATCGCTACAACTGTTGCATCCACTGCTCTGAAACTGTTGCCCTCATGGATCTCTATAACTATTACACCCAGTGCTCTCTGCAACTGTTGCACTCAGTTTTCTCTACAACTTTTACACTCACTGCTTTCTAAAATTGTTGCAACCACTTCTCTCTACAACTGATGCACCCACTGCTCTCTACAACTTTTGCACTCACTGCTCTCTCTAATTGTTGCACTCACTGCTTTTTAAACTGTTGCATCAATTGCTCTCTACATCTCTTGCACCCACTGCTCTCTACAACTATTGCACCCAATGCCCTCTACAACTGTTGCGCTCACTGTTTTCTACAGTTATTGCCACCCCCACTTTCCCTCTACAACTTTTGCATCCACTGCTCTCTACAGTTATTGCACCCACTGCTCTCTTCAAATGTTGCACTCACTGCCCTGTGTAACTGTTGCGCCCACTACTCTGTACAACTGTTGCGCTGTCAGCTCTCTATAACAATTGCACCAACTGCTCTCTACTACTGTTACACCCACTGCTCTCTACAGCCGCTGCACTCACTGCTCCCTACATCTGTTGCATTCACTCTTTCTACACCTATTGCACCCATTGCTCTCTACAACTGTTGCACTCATTGCCCTGTGCAACTGTTGCGCCCATTGCTCTCTACAATTGTTGCACTCACTGCTCTCTACAACTATTGTGCCCACTGCTCTTTAGCACTGTTGCACTTACTGCTCTCTACAAATGTTGGACTCACTGCTCTTTACAACTCTTGCACCAACTGTTCTTTACAACTATTGCACCCATTGCTCTCTACCACTGTTGCAAACACTGCTCTCTACAATTATTGCACCCACTGCTCACTACATCTGCTGCACCCACTACTCTCTAAACTGTTGCACCCACTGCTCTATACAACTGCTGCACCCACTGCATTCTACATCTACTTCACCCACTGCTCTCTACGGGATACGCCAGCGCTTTGTGATCATAAACACTGCTTGAGTGAGCTCCGCTTATATTGAGTATTTGTGAGAGACCTAGTGATGTTACACCTTCCACCATGTGACACAACTTGAAGTAAGACACAGTGATCATTACAGTGCCATCAGTGTGTATATGGGATTTTGGACTTAGTCTGTAGTTACGATTAAAAAACTCAGACACCTGGGCATGCCCCTATGGTCGGCGGCACCTCAGTCCGCGCATGCGCAGTGCATGTGTGACGTCACTACTCGGACGTGGAGAGGCTGTGGCTACATCAACGATGAATTACTCAGGACCAGCTTCTGTCGCTGAGGTTGAGAATGATCTGTACCTAACTGATGACGAGGACGTAGCTATGGATCATTGGCCACCAATCCAACAATCTTCTCGTCAGAAGTTCTCTACTGCTGTTGCCTCCACCTCCAAGAAACGCCCAGTGGATTATGGGTCAGACACCAGCAGCGCCCCACATTCTCCTGCCGCTAAAACAACCAAGTGTCAGGAGAATCCCACTCGACAAGAGAGTGATGTCACCCTGCCTCGCCCTCTTCCACCACCTGCAACCTCCATGCCTGCCCCAGCCTTTGCTCCCCGTGAGGAATATGTTAAGTTGGCCTTCAAAGAAAATGTGAGCAGCGACACTAAACTTCGATGGCTGACTGAAGTAAACAAAACTTTCAATCTGGATAGGGAGAGGGCGGAAGTGAAGATGTCTGCTGTCACATCGAAGTTTGTATACATTGCAAGGAGTCGTAAGGACATCATTAACAGGGTGACGGGTGGTGAATTTTTGTCCGTAAGCCTTGATATTCAAGATTCAACAGACAGACCCCGCAAGTTCCCGACCTATCTCGTCACTCGCTATCCTGTCCAAGCTGACCCCACCCTTGCAAAGGAACTGCCTGGTGTGTACACTGCGCGGAGATTTCTTCAAAATGGAAACCCAATCAGCCGCATCGTCATCACATGGAGTCAACTGGAACCACCACCATCTGTCTACGAATTCTCCTTCCTCCCTTGCCTCCCTCCCTGTGAACTGCGCAGGATGAAGGACGATCAACCTACCTGTTTCAACTGCTGGGGTATTGGCCATATCTCCCGATATTGCTCTGCCTCACCAAGGTGTGCCTGGTGTGCTGCTGCCCATTCCACACGTACCTGCCCGTACCGTAAGCCTGCTACTGACGCTTCCACCTCCCTGTCGGAATCATCACCACCACCAGACACCTCGCAGTGGAAGTGCCCTCGCTGTGGTGAGGCAGGGGTTAATGTTTGGCATGGATGTGCCAGACGGTCGCGCGCTGTCACACGTCAGCCGGGTGCACCACCACCACCAGCACCAGTATCAACCTCCTCCTCACGCCCTACTGACTCGGCTGAAATCGTAAATCTTCGTGAGGCTGTTGCTGCTTTGGAATCGCGCTACACAGCACTGACGGCACGTTTTGATACTATCGATGCCCGCTTTGACAGCCTGATCAGTCAGCAGGCTACCACCACAGGCAACCTCGACAGCCTAGTTAAGGCACAACAAGTAGTCATCGCTTCTGTGGCTTCACTCACTGAGAAGCTAGATGCTATTGCTACTCGTCTTGAGAGGGTCGGTGGCTTGGCGCCACCCCTGTCTTCTACACTTGGCACACTATCTGGCAGTGCAACTTCTCCGGAACTAACTCGACCTGCCTCTCGCAAATCTAAGGGTAAACTTCGCTAGATCCATGCAACTACACGCCATATCATGGAATGCCTTTGGAATTAGGCTCTATTCCAAACTCGCTGCACTCAGGACATATGTTTATCGCCATCACCCGCAAGTAATATTTATTCAAGAAGCCTTTCCTGGTGGTGCCCGGCCAGGTGATGAGGCTCCGTCACTCTCTGGCTATGTTTCATATGTACATCATGTCAGGAATGGCCTTATTACCTACATCCACTCTACTCTACCTCATCAACTCCTTCGCTCTTCAGTAGATGCCAACATGAATTTCCAACTTTTTGAGGTCAAAGTAGGTGATGGTCACATTCGATTATGTAACGTTTACTCTGCCCCTGGCTTAATTAATCTCCCAGCCCTTCCTACACCTACAGACCGTGGAATGATCTACATGGGTGATTTTAATGCTAGACACCCGGCCCTTGGTGATGCCTCTCCAACTCCCAATCGCAGTGGACTCCCTCTGCTCAACTACATCCGTCGTTACCATTTGACCCGCTGGGACACAGGTGGAGCCACACACGCTCGAGGGGGCACTGTTGATCATATCCTTACGTCTGGACTAGTGGCGTCACGTGTCTCCTGTCACCCCGTTACCTCTCTCTTTTCGGACCATGTTGCATTAAGTTTAGAGTACTCCTTACAGACTCATCCCAGTGACCCTTATCATCGTACCCGCATCACCATTCCTCCCAAGTACTGCCCCACATACGTGTCATACATCTCCCATGTTCTACCTACCTTTGACAAATACTCTCCAGAAAACCTATATAATTCCCTGGTAAAAGCTACCCATGACTTTTACCAACTTTATATTACCAGACCTCACATTAAAAGTCGCCCTGTTGCCCATGCTTGGACATTGGACCAGCGTATTACCCAAGCAGAGAGGACTGCAGCTGACGCTGGCCTTGCCTTTCAGAGGCAACCTACACCAAATCATTTGCACCAATATCAGCAGGCGAGGGACGATCTAGTTGCACTCCAGAAGTGCGTCTACACCGAGTCGTGGCAAAAGTACACTGACCAAATTAACCATCAGACCAGTGTTGGGACCATGTGGCATCTCATCAAAAGGACTGTCAAGAAAAAAACCACATGTGCACTTCATCATAGTCCACAGGAATATGCCCAGGACCTCATCACTACTTGGTCAGCACAGTCACAGACTAGCAATCTCCCTGTACACATCCAAGAAGCACTCTCTTCCCAACGCAATGTACGCAACCTTCGTCTGATGGCTGCATTGTTGGAATCGGATGAGGAGGACAAGGTGCTGATCACCGAGGATGAACTGCGGCGTGCTGTTACTGGAAACAAAAACACTGCTCCCGGAGATGACGGCCTTACTTATCAAGTGCTTCGTCTCCTCCAGAAGGTTCCTGGAAATCCACTTCTACATCTGTATAATCTCTGCTACCGCCATGGACATGTACCTGCTGCCTGGACCTCAAGCACAATTATTCCCATCCCAAAGCCTGCAACTGATAAATTCAGGCCTATCTCTCTCACTTCATGTTTTAGTAAAGTGCTTGAGCGTATACTACTAACCAGGCTAATGTACCGACTACAAGAGAAGCTTTCTCCCCATCTGTATGGCTTCCTTCCACACAGAAGTACACATCACTGTCTGGCTGAACTCTATACCCGCCTGTCCCCCAACAGTGCAGTTGCCTTCCTTGACCTCAAAAGTGCGTTTGATGTAGCTAACAGGGACATAATTCTTGATCAGTTTGTGGAATTTGGTGTTAGAGGAAACTTTCTAAAGTGGATAAGTGGTTATCTCCGTAACAGAACTTCACGTGTTTTCTTTAAAGGTGCATGTAGCTCCTATGAAAAATTTGAACTTGGCACGCCTCAGGGGGGTGTATTAAGCCCATTTCTTTTTAATATTCTTATGCACCGTGTACTGTCTCTCCTCCCTGCCATCCCTGGAACCACTATCACCTGTTATGCTGACGACATCTGTATCCACTCCACTACCCCTCAGGACCTTCAGCGTGTCCTTCAAGACTTCTACATATCCTCTACCTCCTGTGGCCTTATACTCTCTCCAGAGAAAAGCAGGATCTTCTCTGCCCGCAACCCCAGAGCCTTGCCAGTGTTCATCATGGGTGGGAATATTATACCTCACTGCACGCAGTACACATACCTAGGTGCACCTGTCAGGATCACCCCAGCTATACCTGCACGACAACGAATCCACCCCATCGTGAGGAGCCTCCTGGATCGACTGGAGCCACGCTTTGCTCCCATCAAGTGGCTCGCCACCAAGGCCACAGGTATATCTATCCCCGTGGCAAAGAC
>JAUTZA010195336.1:0-10137 GCA_032273845.1 Panulirus longipes | reverse complement strand
GTGTGTGTGTGTGTGTGTGTGTGTGTGTGTGTGTGTGTGTGTGTGTGTGTGTGTGTGTGTGTGTGTGTGTGTGTGCTCATTTGGTCTTAGCGTGTATGTCTGATTTTGTGTGTATATTTACGCGTGTCAGTGTGTATATATGTATGTATTTGTATGTACATGCATTTGCTGATAACCACGAGGAAAATGAAACACGATAAGTTACCAAGCGCACTTTCGTGTAATGATTACATCGTCAGGGGAGAAATAAGAATGAGATACAAGACTTGGTCACCTTACATACGGAATGGAGGCGGAATTACGACGCCGTTGGAACCCAAGTGTTTAAGGTTGGTGTTGCTCGGGTCTGGCACCGTGCCTGTCATAAAACTTTTTTCTGTGGACAAGGCAGGGAAATGATAAATATTTTGCCAACGACAAAGTTATCCAATTTGTATAGAGCTTCACCAATATTCATGTTACAATTCTTTGTGTACTTAATAAGTGAAAATTCAATGATATTTCTCTTGGTCAAAGAGTTACAGTTAACTGAATTTGCGTTACTCCAGTCAGTACAGTGGTTATGTTAAAAATTTTGACTATCGTATTGACTGGAGTAACGCTTATTCAGTTTTTAACTGTAACTCCTTGACCAAGAGAAATGTCACTGAATCTTCTCTCATTAAATACACAAACAATTGTAACATGAATATTAGGGAAGGTCTATACACACTGGATAACTTTGCCGTAGACAAACTTTGTAAACGGTTCCCTGTCTTATCCACATAAGATTTTATGACAAGCACGGTGCCAGACCCGAACACCACAAACTGCAAACACTTGTGTACCAACGGAGTCTTAGCTCCGCCTCCATTTTCCATATAAGCTGACTAGTCTAAGTCTTCTATTTCATTCTTTTATCTCTCCTGACGATGTAATCAATACACGAAAGTGCATTTAGGAACTTTTCGTGTTTCATTTTCCTCGTGTTTATCTGCAAATACTAGATCGCGCGCACCACTGTGACTTACTGCAATATGTATATGCATTTGAAAGCATATGTCTGTGCCAATTTATCAGAACATATGTTGACGTGTGTTTGTATTATATGTGTATGGAGTTGTAAACGATCATAAGTATTTATGTGGTTGTGAAGTATTGTATGAACAGTGTGTGAATATATCCTTCTTTATGTGTAATGATATGTGATGTTCTTGGTCGTCCTTACAATTTGTAAACTGTTCTGTGCCTATGAATAATGGGGGAATGGATGAGGAGTGGAAGGTGCTTAAGGAAGCACTGCTTGAGTGTGTGGGTGAAGCGCGTGGTACGCGGCAGCTGGGATGCAGGTATAACAATGGGGGTGACTAGCCAGTGATGGGATGGGCAGGTTTACACACCCACCCGCTCAGGGTTTCGGGGTCTCAATTTGCTTCACGTTAACGCCGAACACGTTTACATTTCCTTCGATAAAACATGTTTATTATTTTTTACCAAAACGATTCCGAGAAACTCATCGTTAATTTCATTTAAATGAACATTTATGAAAAAAATATATCTATATATGACACATGAAAAAATATTGTACAGCCTGAACATATACTACAGAACATATAACTACTGAGATAAATCATTTGCATATTTAAATAAATCCCAAACAATAATGAAGATATGAGTATATATAATGAGGAATCAATTCCACCTACTTGCATCCTGTCTCTCTAGGTCTCGTTCAATACCTCACTACAAACGACCAGCATGTCGACCACATCATCGAATAACTGCTGACCCCATCAATGTCATCGTCATCATCAGTATAACTTCTTAATTAATAGCAATATAATTTAGTCTCTACGTCCATCACTAACTGAATATTTACCTATTCTGAATGTTTACACTTATACTCTGAATGTCTTTACACCCAAAGCAGATGGTTTACGATTACCTACCATTGTTCTTATAAGCACTGGTATATAAATAGTTTTCACAAAAGTAATACTGCTTAACGATCGCGTAAATAAAATATACTTATAAACGCAAACACTTCAGCTACATTCATACAGCGCTGGATCTCTGGGTGAAGTAACAACACAGCTGGACGATCCAAGAAATGTGCAATTAAGAGGTGTAACTAACCCCACATTACCAGAATTTTTACAGCGATGTCGAAAGTTGCCAATAACACCATCTTATGGATAAGCTAGTAACTTGTAAGGAAAACGTGAAGAGAACTTACTCCCGATTGACACATCACAGTAAACGTGCTGCATGAGGATCTATCTCATAAATGCCAAACGAACGAAGACTTTTTTTAATCAATGTTTTTAGAAACATGTTTGCGATGTCCATCTTTTGCGAATAAAAAACTAAGAGTATCTAGTCTTTAGCTTTTGAGTAAATTACGTTCCTAATCATTCTAGTGATTCATATCATTTATGTTTTTCTCATACTTGAGCACCTTGATTTGTCTGATGAAATAATTCTTACAGGAAATATGGGCTGCATAAACGTTAAGATAAAAACACAAAAGTATGTATCCTATCGATCGTTTTTATCGTCAAATCAAATTACGTATACCGTATTTATTATGGATACGTTATCTACAACAATCAAAGCTTAAAAAGTCAATCAATGATACAACCTAAAAGTACACGACGAGATTTAAACACAAAGAAAAACAAATAAAAACAAACATACAAACAAGCAAAGTAGTAAGCTATCAGACAATACATGATTTTTCTTACTAAAAAGAAGAGCAAAAAGTTTAATAAACATATGAAACACGATCAAACACAAAAACCAAAAAACAATATAACGAACACTAAAGCGAGCAAAGTAACAAGCAAAGACAGCATAAAACATATGCAAATGTATTTACCAAAATAGTAAGCAAACAAAAATGTTTAATAATCTCATGACCATATTCATGATTATAAACAAAATATATTCCGAAGCTATATGAAAAAATAAAACAGGCAAAGTAAGCAGCAAAACAACATCCAGGTCCCTCTCCCTAAAACCAATTTCATGTCTTTCCTTTCGTCTCATTTACGTACATCCAGATAATCCTTTCTGAGCCTTAGACGGGCACTCATTGCTTGGATCCTTCTTCTGTTCCATCTTTTGAAATGTACAAGATAAGGAGTGTATATAACCTGCTCTGCCCTGTCCTTCTTAGGTACCTCTTTCAGCACACAGGAGATGAGTGAGGGTAGTTTTCATATATTCTTACGCCCAGGGATAAGGGGAAACCTGTGGTTTAAGATAAAGGATAAGGTAGATCGGAATACTGAATCGGGTTACACACTAGCATCTGTGACGAGTGTAGACTGCAGAGCGCTAGAAAAGGCAATCAGAAAGGGAAATGAGAACTACCTTGATATGTGAGAGAGAGATAGAAAGAGAGAAATAGAGGCAACATTATTTCAGAAAAGGCAAATGATGTGAAGCAAACCTCTTACATCTCTGTGTACGACAGAAGAGGTGGACAGTTTGACTATCTATTTTCCAAGAGAAAGGAGGCATTTGACGCTCTCCTGGAATACCTACGTGGGTTCCCAAACACTATCCATACCCTCAGGTTCTATATACATAGGGATAACATCCTTCCCTAATTCATATGTTGTTTCTTACTCTCCGTTAATGGATGTACATGATTATCCTTCTCCAAACAACCACGAAATAAATGTCTAAAAATCATGTTTTTTCTCATTTTTCTTGTGTCTTATAACAATTCCATCCTAAATGCCAACCGATCAAATATTCAGATCACTAACAATGCGTTAGACGCTAGTGACAGGTTGTAATGTCAGGAGCATTATTTTATAAACTTACACGAAGAAGCATTTTCAGTAATTCGAAAAAGCTCAGAGGCGTCAGCGAACTCACCTAGATAATTCAAAATCCAAAGTATTTATAGAATCCTAAACTATCATGGGAAGGTAATTGATCTACTACAACCGAGACGTGAGGCGTGTGTTACCACCACATCACAGCCACTAAGCAGGTGGCGACTGAGGCAGGAGTTGGTGTGGTACAAAGACCATCTTCCTCCTCCAAGTCACTAAGACCTCTGCCACATGAATAATCTTGCGTTGCGCCGACGGTTAGCGTGGACCAAACTGTTTCAAATTTACAATTTACCTTATATTTATCATCATCTTTTGCCAACGTTTGTATGAAAGACTTTCTTTGTGTAAACTAATAGTAGTAGTCAATAAAATCCCTTCGTAATATTCTTTTGTTTCTTCCTTCATTGATTTAGTGGCTATCATGATTTTATACAAAGATTACGTTTGCACATTCTGTTTAACTCATAGCATGTTATCTAGAGACATTCATTTTCTATTCAAGAGGATCTTTAAACATAAATAGTATTCACTAAAGTTTGCTACTGTGATTAATGTATAGCTGTGTAAAAAGAAAAAAAAATGTCAGGTTAACAAAATTGAGAGACTTAATGTCAGGACCAGCGATATATTTAGCTACACAAAAGTTCCCTATTTTCAAAGAACGCCTTGCCATTTACAGCAAATGGTAATGACCAGCCACAGCAAAACGAAATACCAAAACAAGGCTTTGAAGGGTGAGTGTGGACGGAACGGTATCACAAAAAAATAATTCAACAACTTTACTCAACTATTGCTTTGCAGACAAAAAAAAAAAAGTGTGTGTTCTCAAAACGTTCATTTTAGTGACACGTTCTTATTTCAACTAACGTAGGAAAATACACTGCTTTTGTTAAAGATAAGAAATAATGAAAACACCGACAAGATAATGATCAATGCAATGTCAAGACTAAGGAGGTTCTCTACGAAAGGAAGGAAATATTAGCATCCTTGAAACTTATCAGTGGCAGGTGGCTGGCGCTTGTGGTTGTGGTGGCGTCTTACTGGAGTGTGGCAGATGTGAGAGCGGACGCTGGAGAACATCGCTGTGTCAGAAAACAAGGGCAGTCCTCCTCTAAAGCCTGCGATTTCTGAGAAACATATCTCACCCCCTGACTGCAATCCGTATTGAAGTTCTTTGCGTATAACATCTTTAATATTTCAGCGAATGGTTGGATGTACATACATTAAGTCAAAAGCCATTATTTGAGCTTATAGTGCTTTCATTGTATGAGCGATAATACAGGTGAAGAATATCTCTGACCAATGATATGAAGTAAGATAATAAACGGGTCTCGTGTATATGTTGAAAGGTACCGGGAGATACCAGCTGGTGAGTTATTCCCCTCAATACAAATGTCACCTAACTCCGATCACAGAGAACAATGGTTCCGTTTGATTTAAAGTTTATGAAGGTCCCTCATCCTAAGTGATGTTGCCTACAACACAGCCTTGCAGTAACGATAACCACTGCACCAACGGAGGCCTGTAGTAACAGAACAGGATGTTAATACTGCACATGATGTTGTCACATATCATGTTCATATTTCCAGTAACTGTAGCCTCATTCTGCTGTAGCAAAACAGGTGATAGATGTATTATACACAATTTTTTTCATGAACAGTAGTCTCATACGTACGTAACATGGAGAGGACAGGTATATCAAGAGACAATATCAAAATGAAGTTCTAAGCTCCATACAAGGAGAAAAAAAAAAGAGAGGTGGCAACGTGCAGAGTCTGCCGTTGTTACATCCTCAACAGACAGGTCTTCCCCAGAAAATACGTCATCCTCTCCCGAACCTCTTCTTCTTCAGCAGGTCATTGCCTTTCAGCAGAGAATCTATCTCTCTGGCCAACACCCTTGAAAGGTCTTCATTACCCCTTCAATCTATGTCCTCCAGGAGAGGAACTGTTGGAACAGTGTGAAATGTTCCGTCGAGGGAAAAGTAAGTTTATTTCAAAAGAAAAAATTGTCTTTGAAGAAGGAAGAATATTTATGTTATGATCTAACTGAGCAAGAATTTTGTTCACCTGATCCACGACACAACTACTGGCCTAGGCAAGCTGAGGAGTATATAACACGTGTAAACCTTTTAACTTGTCACAACGTCTGTGAAACGACTGAAATTCTTATGTTCCCCCCACACGTGAGCAATGTCACCTACCCCAGGGTAACTTCTGGGAATGGCTGGAAAAACTCTACGTTTATAAAGGTTATTCATGTACTAAATATTGACACAAATTTGTAATATTAAGAGGATCATGATATCCATGCATATACGATTGTGTTGTCCACACACATATACAGGCTTTCACGATGTAGTGATTAGCGTTTTTGCCCACGAGTCTGCACGGGCCCGCATTGTTTCGAAAGCAATCGGTCCACACCAAACCTAGGTGTTCATCCCTACTCAAGGCTGGTCGGTTAGTCGGTATCCGGTTTAGGCTGGTGTTTGTGTATGTGTGTGTGTGTGTGTGTGTGTGTGTGTGTGTGTGTGTGTATTATATAGGTGTAAAGACATGGAATACATAGAGAAGGTTAAGAAACGAGGCAATAGGAGAGTAGAACTCTTCCCCCGTAATACAAAAATAGTAATAACAAATAATGATCACACTAAATACAATACCCCTTACTAAAAGGCGAAATACTAAACAAGGTTGAACAAATGCTTCGAAAAGAAATAATTCACATTTCGGTAAAGAGAAAATTAGCAGCAAACTTGTAGAGCAAAAGTTGTATATCCGTACGCATGTTAGCAGGACACCTGACATACACTGAATTCCCTCGATCATTTTTCAGCTGCTAATAAGGAAACTGAGTGAAACGTTTTCCAAGTAATTAGTCTCTATCTTCAAGGAAAAATCCTAGGATTTAATTATTGAATCTAGAAGTGAGGGTTGACCAAGCTGGGCATGTCTCAGTAGGCAAGAGAAGATAATTACGGGTGAGTGAGGTGTTGCGGACACGACCGTCATGTACACACGGTGTCTGGTAACCTTGACAACGTCTCGGCCACTGATTAATAACCTGTCGTCTGTCATGCAACGTCTCAGCCGCTTGATGTAGTACAACCTTGCCTTGACAACGTCTCAGACACAAATGCAAAGCGTGTTACTGTGATGGAAATGCCCTTATTCCTACCTGAAGATCCAGCTTTATTTTTTCTTACCAACTTCCAGTGTGGCACGGTGTCATCCATTTGCTTCCTGAATATCCCCGCCGATAAGGGACCAGCCACAGCCTGTCCGCCCTCCCCGCCTCCCAGGGACCAGCCACAACCCTGCCTGCCCTCCCCGCCGCCCTCCGGTCTGTAGTTCAGCGCCTCCTAACGGTATCAAGTATGATCTTTCCCCTCTTCCACTGATTTGGCACTTTGCCTATTTCCCGCGACATAATGAACAGCTTTTCAAGCGGTTTTATTCAATGCAGCTGACCACATCTTCATAATTTATGAAGAAATTTCATCAGATCTATTTCATCTCATTTGAGATAAAGCTTATCGTAACTTCCACCGTGAAAAGCACTTCTGAACCTGTCTTTCAGTTCCTTGTATATCCTTACATAATCTTCAGTGACCTTTCCCTCTGAATCCATGAGCCTGATATAGCTGCTCTTTGACAATTTTACTCCTGATAACTTTATGGGCAAGTTTTGGATTACCCCTAGACTTGTCCACAATAATCTCCTCAAAGTTTCTCTCTTCCCCATTCCTTGTATCTTTCTAGTCTTGTTCCTTGTTCTCTTATACTTCAGAAATTAGATCTGGCTGGAGTCCTGCCTATAACACCACTACAAGACGCCGCGAAATTCCATCGCTTCGTCACAGCACATCGTAGGTTCCTTCGCTTTTTGACATTATTTCCGACTGAACCATTACCCCTCTTTCTCAACCTTACCTATGTGTAGTAGGCTAAAAGTACCCACCTGCCTCCTGTTTCATCTAATATTTCACAGAACCCCTTATCATAATGCCTTGGTTACTGTGCTCTTCTTTTTTGAATCCTCATTCACCACATAATGAAACGGAAGCATTATGTTATCATTGGTTCCCAAAGCCTTTTGAAGCATCCCCCACTTGTGTTGTTCCGTCTCTTAACCTTGTATATATGTACCATGTCTTTACTCCTCTGTGGACAAGATAGGAAACCGTTTACAAATTTTGCATACGACAAATTTATCCAATTTGTACAGACCTTCACAAATATTAATGTTCCAGTTCTTTGTGTACATAATAAGAGAAGATTCAATGATATTTATCTTGGTCAAAGAATTACCGTTAACTGAATTAGCGTTACTCTGGTCAATACAATGGTTATGTTAAAAATAATGACCAATGTATTGACTGGAATAACGCTAATTATGTTATTAACTGCAGCTCCTTGACCAAGAGAAATATCACTGAATCTTCTCTTATTAAATACAAAGAGAACTGCATCATAAATATTAGCGAAGGTCTACACAAATTGGATAACTTTGTCGTGGGCAAAATCTGTAAACAGTTCCCTGTCTTTTCCACAAAATAAAATTTTATGATAGGCACGATGCCAGACCCGAACACCACAAACCGGAAAAACTTGTGTACCAAAGCCGTATTAGCTACACCTCTATTTTGCATATGAGCTGACTGGTCTACCTCTTCTATCTCATTTTTGCATCTCCCCTAACGATGTATTCACTACACATAAGTGCACTTGGGAACTATTCGTGTTTCATTTCCTCGTGTTTATCAGCAAATACTAGATCACGCGCACGACTGTGACCTACTGCAACATGTATATGCATGTATATTAATGTATATGCATGTGGCTGTTTATGAGAATATATGTTGATGTATTTTTGTATTATTTGTGTATGGAGTTGCAAACGATTATAGGTACTGATGTAGTTCTGAAGTATTGTATGAACAGTGTGTGTATGAATGTATTCTTCTTTATGTTTTCATATGTGATTTTCTTGGTTGTCCTTAATCAATTAAACTATACTGTGCTTATCAATACGGTATCTAAGGAAGCTTTGCTCGAGTGTGTGGGTGAAGTGCGTGGTACGCGGCAGGTGGGATGTGGGTATAACAATGGGGGTGACTGTTGAATGGTGGGATGGGCAGGTTAACACTCCCACTCGCTCAGGGTTTATGGGTCTCGATGTGTTTCACGTTAGCGCCGAACACGTTTTAATTTCTTCGATAAAACACGTTATGAGTCAGAATTACCAATTCTTCACCAAAATGATGCCGACAATCTCATCGTTAATTTCATCTAAATGAACATTTGTGAAAAAAAATATATCTATATATGACACGACATGGAAAAATTAACATTTTTAAACTCGCATATGTAAAAAGTTTACAGTTTGAACGTATACTACAGACAATATATGTACAGAAATACAATATCTACATATTCAAACAAAATCCAAACATGAATAAAAATTGTGAGTATTAAAAATGCGGAAACAACTCCATTTACTTGCATCTTGTGTCTCCAGGTCTTGTTTAGTAACTCATTACAAGCGTCCAACAAGTCGACCACATCAACGAATAACTGCTGACCCCATCATTATCATCTGTCATCCGCAGTATAACATGTTTATCGAAAGTGATAGCACGATATAATATAGTCTCCACTTCCATCATAACTGAATGTTTACACAGTCTGAATGTTTACACTTACACTTTCTGAATGGCTTTACATCTAATGCAGATGGTTTACAGTTACCTACCATTGGTCTTATATGCCCTGGTATGTTAATAGGTTTCACAAACGTAACACTTGTTAACGATCGCTTAAATGAAATATACGTATAAACTCAAACACACCAGCTACATACTTACAACGCCGGATATCTGGGTGAAGTAACAGCACAGCTGGACGGTCCAAGTAATGTGTATTTATGAGGTGTAACTAACCCCAGATTACTCGAATCTTTATACCGACGTCGAAAGTTGCTACTACCGCCATCTTATGGATAATCTAGTAATATAAGGAAAACGTGTAGAGAAATTACTCCTGATTGCCACATCACAGAAAACGTGCTGCATGAGTAACTATCTTATGTATGCCACGTGAATGAAGATTTCTTTTATCAATGTTTGTAGAAACATGTTTACGATTTCCATCTTCTGTAAATAAATAACTGTTTTCGAGTAAATTACGTTCCTTATCATTCTCGTGATTCATATCAGTAATGTTTTTTCTCATACTTGACCACCTTGACTTGTCTGATGAAATAATTCTTACAGGAAATATGGGCTGCATAAACGTTAAGATAA
>JAUTZA010194235.1:0-10141 GCA_032273845.1 Panulirus longipes | reverse complement strand
TCCTGTTTGTTGAATTTGACTTAGATACGACCGGTGCAGAAATTAAATTAGAAAACGGTGAAAGTAAGATAATTTCCGGAAGAAAGTTGTAAGACTTTTAAAGAGAATTCCCATTGCCTGCCATCACAACTCTCCCGCAGGCAAAACTAAAACATTTTTTTTCCAGTTAACTGTCTTAATGACTCCTTCAGGCAATCAGTCTAAAATCTTCATTCTTTTGGTTTTCTGCACAATGCAAGAGCTGCTGTCTCATGCTGGAAACATAGCACCTTGATCCCAGACCCAGCTGTAGGAGAAGAGGACCTTAAAAACCGACATAAGATATACGTAAGGTAAGGTCCGGGATCCAGCTGTGAGGATAGAAATCCTTCCAAAACCATTGTAAGAAATACGTTAGGTAAGGTAAAGTCCTAGACCCAGCTGTGGGGGTAGACCTCCAAAAACATTATAAGGTATACGTGAGGTAAGGTCCCAGTCCCAGCTATGAGGATAGAAAACCTCCAATACCACTGCAAGGTATGTGTTAGGTAAGGTTAGGGCCCAGACCCAGCTGTGAGGGTAGAAGACCTCCAAAACCATTGTAAAGAATACGTCAGGTAAGGTAAGGTCCCAGACACAGCTGTCGGTTTAGAAGATCTCTAAGACAATTGTAATGTACACGTAAGGTAAGGTAAGGTCCCAGACCTTGCTGTGGGGGTAGAAGACCTCTGAAACCATCATAAGGTATAAGTAATGTTGTTGTCATTTATGGCGATGGAGTTCTTCCCGACTTGGGTCTTTACCTTCCTAGTGATCCATCTCTTTCTTTATCTCTCCTTCATTCTGGTTTGGTCTTTTTCTCTCTACTCAACAATTCGGTTAAATCTTAAAATCTTTACACGTCTGTTTCCTTTCCTCTTATTTTCTTTTTCTCTCATCCCACCAGTCTGTTATCTTTCTCCTGACCCGTCACAGTGTTTAGATTTCTGTCAGCCGTCCATTTGTTTGTCCGTCTGTATGTGTCAAGGTAACAACGAGGCAGGGACATCCCGACAACTCTTCAAATAAGATAACGGGAGGCGAGACCAAGCCAACGCTCATTTTTCTCGTATTCAAACGTCGATAGAAAGAGGGAGGAACAGCCTAGGAAAGAAAAGTAAGGATCAGTAAGGCATGGCTGCCCTGTTGAAGTGGGTGTAGGAGATGAGAATATTATTACAACTTGTCAAGACGAAGCAAATTAACACCAGGAAAGATTTAGGAAAATTCTTGCTTCAAGTTGGGCAAAATAAGTTCTCTACCCCTAATGGAGGACTTAAAGCGCGCTAAACTAACGGAATCATTTTTCTTTTTTTTTACATGTGATTTACAGACTGAGAGAAATGCAGTACTTGCATCCATCATGGATCCTGAGCTGGCATTTTACCTGGACAGTGAGATGTCTGGATCCTGAAACACAGCCTATTCAAGTTTGACAGGACATGAAGGACATGTGGAGCACTTGGGTTGACATATGAACCGCAAATGATGTCGTAGAAATGCTGGTTATCGATCAAGCTCGTGATATCGCATCTTCGTTCTTTTAAGCCAAACGACGAGGAACGGCAGGGGCTAACTAAACAGTTAAGGATCTTAGAATATTTACTTTGGTCATCTTGGAAACCCAAGTTACGGATGTAATCCTTTTGAGTCTTCAACCCACCTCAGCTAAGGAGGATGTAGTACGAGACAACCTCGAAGCTTAAAACTTCCCCGAAAATCTGCCAAGTCGAACAGGTTACACAGCGGAAACTCTTTAGACTGATTGTAAAGTTTACTCTCAGCAAATAACAGAACTGACCATAAATGTTGTCTTTAGGGTTGACAGATAATATAAATCTGATATATGACCTACAGTATGTAATTTGACTGACCTCTGACCCTTTGGAATTAAGCAGGCAACATAACCCAGGGCAACATGGATGGATTCAGAGCGGGAGGATCTTGCCTCTCTCAATCACACGAACACGACTGTACCATTTTAGAGGCACCAGAGAATAAACAGGTTGGGATGTTATGTACATAAGTTTTTGCAAAAAAATAAAAATCCATAAATGTGACTACGATATCATAGGACATACGTACAATGCGCAATGACGATAATTAACAAATAAAATGAGATGGACTAAACAGCTTCTTGACTAATAACAGATCACCGTCCTGTCAAGACGTTTGCAGGCCCGTCTCCTGACTTTATTCGTTACTTCCATCTTTACATAGTCACATTTATCAAAAAAGGCTTTCTCAAAGCCAATTTATATCACATTAGCATTTTGTTTGTTCTCCACAGCTTCGACAAACCATATTGGTCAAACAAGTGAGAGAGGCAAGATCTTCCCGCCCTAAAACCATGTTGTCCTGGGTTATGCAAGACTGTGTGATACCAAGAAGTTAGCCAACTAACATCTCTGATGATTTATGCGACAGTCCTGGACTGTTAACAAGTCGCCAGTGTCAGACCAGTCAAGTGGTGGTATCAGTCATCAGTCCAGTCGTGTAGTGGTAACGCTCGCCAGTCAGTTTGACCCGACAATTGGACGTCTGGTCTCAGTGGCTACCTGCGGGGGCTGGCGGCTGGCATGTCTCTGTTTCTGGCAGCGTTGCCGACTCTCTAATTTTCTCCATCTTTTTTTCGGGGTTGTGTAAGCTGCTTTTGCCATTACTTCTGGAGGTGAGGGCGTTTGTTGATGTTGTTAGCTAGAACTCTTTTATTGCAGTTCAGAAATTGTGTTAGCGAACTTCCTGAATTTTCTAAAATGCATGAGCCTTATTAAGTGTAACTTCTAGTATTTTCTGAAGTATATGAAATCGTATTTCCTGAAATATACAAATCATTAGCTAAAACGCCCACTATTTGTATTAAATAGACCTTTCTGTATTTTCTGAAGTATATAAATCATATTAACTAGAAGTTCAGTATTTTTCTGGTTTATAAATCTTATTAAGCAGAACTTGCACTATTTGCTAGTTTATAAATCGTTTTAAGTAGAACTTCCTGTATTTTCTGAAGTACATTAATCGTATTAACTAGAACTCCCTTCATTTTCAGAAATATATAAAAACTATATCAGTATTTATGTAGCACTTCCTGTATTTTCTGCAGTATATAACTCTTATTAACTACAACTTCCAGTATTTTTTAAGGTATATAAATCTTATTAACTAGCACTGTCTGTATTCTCTGAAGTACTTGAATCTAATTAACTAGAACTTCCAGTGTTTTCTGAAGTACATAAATCGTACAAACTAGAACGTCTTGTATTTACTGAAATATTTAAACTGTATTGACTTTGTTTCGCTTAGGTATAAAGGACATTTTTCAGAATCTTTTGTATGTTTTTTGCGATTTCCACAAAGTTTATCCTGTTTACTTATTTTTTCGTATGGTTTTCCTAAAACATCTTGTGACAGCATTGCTTTGAATCAACAGAGTCAACAGCAGGACCCAAAAATCTATTTTTGGAAATACGTTTTATCAACTCTTGTGCTCTGATGGTCATGCGTCACGGCGGGATGTGACGCATTAGACGCTAGTGGCCACGCGTCACGGCGGAATGTTGAGGTATAAGAGGAGATGAGACTCTGGTGGGCTTGCGTCACACGAGAGGCCGATGAGTCGCCTCCTTTAGATCAGTACCAGTTATATGGCCAAGCATGGCTCCTTTACTCCGTGTGTGTGTGTGTAAATTGCTGTGGGGTGGCTTTTGGGATGTTGCTGGGGGTAGAACCATACGACGATTTCAGGGGTTTTCTACCCCCACAACCTTGCTTTATCTTAGCTATACCTTACGATGATTTCGGAGGTCTTTTACCCCCAGGGCTTAGTCTGGGACGTTACCTTACCTAACGTGCACCTTACGATACTTTCAGGGGTCTTCTACCCTCACAACTCGGTCTGGGACCTTACCTTAACATACGATGCTTCGGAGATCTCTTGCCTCCAATATTTGTTCTGAGACCATCCTTACCTTACGATGCTCCCGGAGGTCTTCTTTCTCTACAGCTCGATCTCGGACCAAGGTGCCATCTTGCTCCCATTGGCTTAGGTAATCACTACATACAAGCTGGTCTGGTGCACTTTGTAGATACTTGTCCAGGACCTTGTGAAATCTCTACATGGTACAGTGTTATAGTGATTCTAATGGCTGCAGAAACGATCATACGTGATATATCTTGCCTTTCCCTTATCAACTGGTTTACATATCTATTGAGAGTGTTGACATGTAAACTCAAGAACTCATCGGATGAATTCGGTGTTTCTAGGTAAACTTACGTGATGAAAGTGTTTACAGTTTACAGATACAGCCGACTGACGTCAAAGATAAATTTCTGTGATAATAAACTCCGTCTAAATGTTCTCTGTTTGTACTTCATAAAGCTGCCCTCATAACTCCACTATCTGTGTATGACTCTCCTCCGACAGTTCCTGTTCCGTAATGTATCCAAGTACTGTAATATGCTGTCCATCTTCCATAATGTGTTCTTGTTCCATATTGTTTTTCCCTGGTCCATAATGTGTCCCTCTTCCATAATATGTCCTTGTTCCAAAATGTATTCCTTTATCTAAACTGTACTGGATCCATATCGTATATCTCCTCCCTAGCATGTCTTTTCCATAATGCTTCCCTGATCCATACCGTTTTCCTTATTCCATACTGTGTCCCTGTTCCACTATGTGATGGTTCTTTCATATCAGTGTTAACCATCTATGCCATTTATCATTCCTTAAGTACTTTTCTCTATATCTAAGCTGTTCCGTCTTGATTTAGTGTGTACAGGAAATACATTTTTTCTGTGTCAGAGATAAGATCATGTCTGTATGTCACCACTCGTGATAAGAATGATAAACAGGAAGGTTAGCCTCATTAGCTTTCGTAGTGTTGGTTCCTAAAGATGTAGTAAAAAAGATTATTGTAATAACGTAAAGTCCCAATCAGACTTTATCTTTACTCTAATTTTAGAAAATGGAATGAGGTAACGAGTTCGTGAACTTAAGAAGGGTTAGGCTCATGAACTTATGGAGTTTGCGGGCGTGAACTTACAGAGTGGTGTTTGTCAACGACAAGGGGAGGTGCTCGTCAACTTATGTGTGTGTGTGTGGAGGGGAGGGGGGCATGTCAACTTACGGAGGAGGTGACTGTCAACTTACAGGGGTAGGGCTTCTCAACTTACAGGGATTCTTGCTTGTTAGCTTACGAGTGTGGTGCTTGTCTTCTTAGAGGCGGATGAGAGAAAGTTACGGTTATAACTTAGCTTTGCGGAACATTATCTCTGATGTTCATCTACAAGCCACAGCTGGAAGGTGGAGGTGGTGGTGGTGTCAAGCCTGACTCCTATTTAAGGATATGAGTTACTGGATGTGTGAGGAACGGTGATGAGGAGGGGTCGCGGAGAGACGGAGACTGAGTAGATGTCGGGCATAAGGGATAATGGTTAGCGAGATCGATGTAGAGGAGACGAGGTCATGGGAGTGACTGACCCACAGGAGGTGTACAGCAAGGGGCAGGCAGTCGTTTGGGACCGAATGGCAGACACCGAGGGATGCCAGTTAAAGTCTACTGAAGGGGAAGAGGGGAGACGGTGGGAATATAGGGAAGTACTGAGGGAAGGAGGAAAGAGGGAGAGTAAACAGATAGTGGTGAGGGAGGATGGGTGAATAAATGAAGAGTTTAGACGATGGGACTTGTGGGAAGTTCACCAGGGGTCAAATGGACGCATGTGCACCAGGCAACAAATGCAACCGTAATCTCAAGAGATATGCAGGGGTGGGTTCCCCGTGAGCCACGCAGGGCTTACATGGGTAGCCTGTGGTGGCGGTGAGGGTTCGGGTACACGGGGACAGCGGCAGCTGAGAAGACATAAGGGCACGAGAGGACTGGGTACGCCATGGGACAGGATACCCTAGGTTCACTACACACCCGGGCTGGGGCGCCTGCTGCACTGAGACAGACAACGTGGGTTCACCAGGATACAGCGGTTCATCAGTGAACAACAGGCATGGGTTCATCAGAATACAAAAGACATGGGTTCACAGGACACAACAAACATGGGTTCATCAAAGAACAACGGGCATGGGTTCACCAGGGAACAGAAAGCGTGGGTTTACCAGAAAATAACAAGCTTGGGTCCACCGGGAAAAGTTTGGGCGTGTGCTCATGAAATTATCCCAGAAATGGGTTCACTAAGGAAAGAAAGGCGTGGGTTCATCAGAGAACGGCAGGAGTGGGTTCACCAGAAAGGAAAAAGGCAGGTCGGGATTAATCAGGGAACAAAAGGTGTGGGTTTACCAAACAATATCAATAATGGGTTAAACAGGGAACAACAGGAGCGAGTTCATCATAAAAACTGGAAGCGTGGGTTCCGAAGGAATAGCAGGCATACGTTAAAGAGGAAAGAACAGGTGCGGGTTCATCATGAGAACAGGAGGCGTGGGTTCCTAGGGAATAACAGGCATGGGCCTACCAGAATAAAGCAAGAATGGGCTCAACATTAAGCAGTAGGCATGGGCTTACCAGACAACAGCAGGCTTGGGTCCGCCAGGGAACAGCAGGCGTGAATTCACCTGGACACAGCAGACATGGGTTCGCCTGGGAACAAGAAGGTTTGGGTTCACCAAGAGGCCATCAACTGTAGGTCCGCCATGGGTAAGTCAAGGCAGGCAGGACTCCATTACAAGACACGGGGTGGGTCCAGTGACAACAGGGTTGGGGCACACGGGAGACGCCGTATACGGCCTGGAGTTAACGAGACTGGCGACTGCATGTGGGAGAGTGGGCGAGGGGTCAGTGGAGCGGCGTGTGGGCGTGTTATACAAGGACTGGCGGTGTAGGCGTGGAGCCAAAGGGTGTGGGAGTGGGGCCACAGGGTCTTAGCGGGAGTGTGTGGGCCTGGAACAGAAGTGTGTGGGCGAAGACCCATAGGTTGTGGAACTTGGAAGCTGAGGGTGTGGGCGTGGAGATAATGGGTGTGGGCGGTGAGCAAAAGGATGTGCGTGTAGAGTCACAGGTTGTGGGTGTGTGGGAATGGAGCCCATGAATGAGATGGTGGGAACTTGTGGGAGTGCTGTCATCCTAAGAACGCGTGGGTGTGGTGTCACTCTGGGAACGTGTGGGCGTGATGTTACCCTGGGAATGTGTGCGCATGATATCATCTTGAGAAAGTGTGGCCGTGGTGTCATCGTTGACACGCTAAGGCGTGTTGCCACATTGGGAACGTGTGGGCGTGGTGTCATACTGGGATCATGTGGGAGTGGTATCACCATAGGAACGTGTGGGTGTGGGTCATTCCTAAGAAAATGTGGGCGCAGTGTCACCCTGGGGACGTGTGGGCGTGGGTAACCCTAAGAACGTGTGGGCGTGGGCCACCCTAAGAACGTGTGGGCGTCATGTCACCCTGGGAATGTGTGGGAGTGTTGTCAACCCGGGAATGTGTGTGTGGGTGTGGTGTTACCCCGGGCGTTTGGTGTCACCCTGAGAAGGTGTGGGCGTGGTGTCACCATAGGAACGTGAGGGCTGGGTGTCACCCTGAGAACGTGTGGACGTAGTGCAACCCTGGGGACGTGTGGGCGTGGTGTCACCGTGGGGAGGTGTGGATTTGATGTCACCCTGGGGAGGTGTGGGCGTGATGTCACACTGAGAACGTGTGGCTTGTTGTCACCCTGGGGAGGTGTCGGCGTGTTGTCATCTGAGGAGGTGATGGCGTGGTGTGCCCCTGGGGAGGTGTGGGCGTGGTGTCATCCTGGGGAGGTGTGGGCGTGTTGTCATCTGGGGAGGTGTGGGCGTGGAGTCACCCTGGGGAACCGTCTGGCCGCGTGCCTTGCTTCCTGCAGCAGGTGGTAGGGTAGCGTCTGGGGTATAATCAGATAAGACAGGTATTAACTCAATCAACCACACCACAAGGCCCTCACTCACCTTGCCACTCCCAGATATCAAACTAGAAGAGAATCGCCTAGAGGGGTGATTATAACCACTCTGGGGGATCAGAGGGGTGATTAGATCCACTCTAGGAAGTTGAAATGTACCTAAAACAGTGACTGGGGTTCCTTTACTCTCTACGAGGTCCTTCCTCTCCACATTTTGTGGTAGGATTTTGCAATGGTCTCCCCAATTCTAACACTGCGAGTGTCTTTGGAGGTAGTTCTACCCCTGCAGCTCGGTCTGAACCCAGGCAATGGACCAAAATGAGTACCTGGAGTCAGAGTGAGTGGGAGAGAGTTGAGGACACAGTTCGTTCGGTATAGCTGAAGGGACATGGCATGGCTGGGAACATTTGGGTACGGTTGAAGTTAGCTGGGTACACACCTGTGGCTGCTTAGGTTTTGATGTCGTCTGAGTAAAGCTCATACTTCTTGGTCACAGCTAAAAGACAGACTGCGTATCGCTGCGGTGGGTCAGACTTTGCTGAGAGTGTAGTGGGTTTAGAGTTGAATTCAGCTTCGTGAAAAGGGGTTTGGTTATAGTTGAAGGTCAGGTATAGTTACATATTAAGCACAGTTGTGGTCAGCGGCGTTTGTGACCGAACTTCCTGGGTTGTATGCTGCCAGGGTCAGATAGGACGTCAAGCAACCATTCCTATCGACGAACGTGGTACGTGGCGTTCGCTGTAAACCTTATGTTGGTTTCAGGGGCTGTACTTTATCCATGCAGCTCAGTCTCCGACCAAGTTTCCCTGGTCAAAGCTGCAGCATATTAAACGATTACAGTATATAACATTAATTATGCCTCATATTGTCATTATAGCACTAACATACATCGCTATAAATGAAATCAGATTTTGTAAAAAAAAATTGTATAAAATAGGTGCAAAGCTCCCCCACCCAAATACATAAAAAAAATTCATCAGAAGAACGTGAAGATATATCAACGTGATGTATACGTACGTTCCAGAACGGACGCACGGACAAGATTCCCATCAGTGTAACTACAACAACTACATTTACTATAAATATAATCACAGTAATTACAATTACTATAAATGTAACCACAATAACTGCAATACCCTCTGCTTTTCTTGAGAAGGGAACCTGATATAGCCTCAGACCCCCGCTCCTGCTGCGCCTCCTTCATCCACCTGCCTGACCCGTCCTCCCCTGCCAACCCCTTCCAGAACAACACGCAATTAAACCTTAAGTAAAAAACTCCATTCCCTCCCCCTAAAAAAGAAGACAGACTAACCTCCCGACCTGGCTTAATCCCCCGAGAACAGCAGATTAACCCCTGAGTTAACTTAATCTCTTAAGAAGGATGAATTAACACTCAATTGCAGTAACTTAATTTCTAGTTTTCGATAAGTGAACTTCAACGGTATGGTAACCCCTTGAGTTTAATACTTAAATTCCATAGGTTAAGTTAATCCCTTGAGTCTGATAAGTGAACCCCTCGAGCAATATAACCCACAGAGTGTGATAAGTGAGCCATCCAAGTAAGATAACCCACTGAGTTTGATAAGTGAACTTTTGATAAGTAATCCTAGAGTAAGATAACCCTTGAGTCTGATAAGTAAGATAACCCCCACAAAACCTTAAAAACCTCCGAATACAGAAAATCAACCCCACAAGCACTATAGCACATTCCCACGAAAAAGAAGATCAGAACCTTCGATGGCAAAGCCTTAAGTACACCAGCACGGGCCATCCACAAGCGCGCACCATCCACCAGCACACACCAGCCGTTCGAACGGACCATCCACCAGCAGAGAACAGTAGCCAGGAAGGACCAGTCACCAGAACGGACAAACAAGCAGCACAGACCAGTCACCAGCACGGTCCAGCCACCAGATATCAAAATGAGGTAGTCACTAGCATCGACGAACCAACAGCATGGATCAGCCACTTGCACGGACCAACCACCAGCACGGCCCAGTCACCAGCAAGGACCAGCCACCAGCACTGACCAACCACCATCACGGACTAGCCAACAGCACGAACCAACAACCAGCACGGACCAACCACATGAACCACAAACTTTTTTACACTAACAGGAAAATGGTTGAGGTAGGCATCACCGCTGCCCCCACAGGTGGCAGCCGGTCCCAACCACCTTCCGTTCTTGCCCCCTGATCCGCCTCACTCTGTTTTTTGCACACAATATATGCGCGATAAACCAGTCGTCCTTGACTGGCTTTT
>JAUTZA010193129.1:0-10142 GCA_032273845.1 Panulirus longipes | reverse complement strand
AAGAGGGTGTGTTGAAATGGTTTGGACATATGGAACGAATGAGTGAGGAAAGGTTGACAAAGAGGATATATGTGTCAAAGATGGAGGGAACCAGGAGAAGAGGGAGACCAAATTGGAGGTGGAAGGATGAAGTGAAATGGAATTTGAGCGGTACAGGCCTGAACATGCAGGAGGGTGAAAGGTGTGCACAGAATAGAGTGAAATGGAATGATGTGGTATACTGATCTACGTGCTATCAATGGATTGAACCAGGGCATGTGAAACATCTGGGGTAAACCATAGAAAGGTCTGTGGGGCCTGGATGTGGATAGGGAGCTGTGGCTGTGGTGCATTGCACAAGACAGCTAGAGACTGAGTGTAAGCGAATGTGGCCTTTTTCATCTGTTTCCTGGCACTACCTCGCTGATGCAGGGGATGGCAATACTATTTCCTGTGGAGCGGGGTGTGATTTTGGAAGCAACGATGCAAGGAGATGCAATGAAGGTAAAATTTTTTTTTGTACTTGATCACCTTTTCCCACATTGGCGAGTTAGCGCCAGGAGCAGAAGAGAGGCCACATGCGCTCAAATCCTTTCTCTTGCTGTCATATGTATGCAAAATTCTCCATATGCTATGTAAAAACCATGATTGTTATTGGTGAAATTGTTCCAAATTTCAACACCCTTCTGAGCTAATGGAAATAAAAGTTTGCTACAAGTACGATATATATCAGATTTGTAAATGGGGCAAGCAATGTTGATACATGCACCCAGTTAGAAGTGGAGTTTAGGCAAATAGGGACATGGAAACTAGATCTACAATTATGATCCATTACCATGACAATCATAATGAATAGAGGCATACCAGAATACATGAACAACCAGAAGAACTGAGACACATTATGTTCCAAAGAAATAGAAGAAGAAAAAGAAATATGAATAGGAGACTTGAGAGTACAACAAATTTCTAAGACAGACAATGCCCAACCTGTAATTGGTATAATACTATGAAAGGCCAAGACCATTTTAAAGAGAAATTAATGGTGGGAACGGTGACAAAAATGGGAACAGCAAAATGGCAGAAATACTTGGAAAGGATAACATACCGGGCATGTTAGAAAAAAAAAGTTCTTAAAACTGGTAAATAAACCATGGAAGATAATATACCTCACTGCAAAAAGCTTAATAAACAAGACTTTAAATAAAAAAAAACTTTAATAATATACAGTACTAGGAATTACAATATATCACTAATATGACGAAAACTTCCTTCAACGAAATGACTGAAAATGAAGCTGATTTATAATACTGCAAGGCATACCACACTGAAAAGGTTGGAGCTAAATGGGACAGATCAACAATACACATTCACAGTGATTTGGAACGCAATCTTCTGTATTGGCAAAGACCAGCTATAAGAAATGAGAAATAGTCAGTATCATAACAATAAAAATTAAATACTGTGACCTATGGGCCACCCAAAACTTGACTAAAGGACTTCTCTGCTGTATTAAAAAAGGTAGAATAGATCTTGAAAAAACATAAAGAAACCAACAATTATAAGAACTGCAGACTTCCACTTCTAATCTGTAGAACTGGAAGAAAGAGGAGCAGACAATGGATGCAGGCTTAACCATAATGAGTAATGGATCAGCAGAGGAGAAGGAAGCCCTTAAGAAGGTTCATGAATATATGTGAAACTTCCAATCCTGTACAAGTTACTCACTTACTAAAAAGAGACTGCAATACTTTTTAAGAGTGATGCAGAACCCTACATCAAATAATGAACTGAATAAAACTACCATATCAAATCACATATTACTCTTTAGACTTATAAAAGAAACAGTATATCAAGAGAAAGGATATCATAATTATGAGCAACCACTTTTCCGAGAAAATAAATAATACAATTGCAAGAATATATTGCATCAACATCTCTCGGGGAAAAAATGTAAGAGATAATAAAACATCATTTGAAGAGAACATAATAGAAATTGCTGAAGCCTCAATATCAATTACAAAAAAGTTTCACAAAATGAAAAATGAGATGCTGTGAACCCGTGCTATGATAATTGTGGGAAGCTAAATGATAGTAGAGGTAGCCATCATAATAGTGGTAATGTTGGAGGCCATGATGAAGGTGGCCATTGTGAGAGTGGAAATGTTAGAGAACATGGTGAATGTGGCCATTGTGGGAGTGGTAATGTTAGAGGCCATGATGGAGGTGGCCATTGTGGGAATGGTAATGTTAGAGGCCATGGTGGAGGTGGCCATTGTGGGAGTGAAAATGTTAGACGCAATGGTGGAGTTGGCCATTGTGGGAGTGGTAATGTCAGAGGCCATGCCAGAGGTGGCCACTGTGGGAGTGGAAATGTTAGAGGCCATGGTGAAGGTGGCCATTGTGGGAGTGGTAATGTTAGAGGCCATGGTGGAGTGGCCATTGTAGGAGTGGAAATGATAGAGGTCATGGTGGAGGTGGCCATTGTGAGAGTGGAAATGCTAGAAGCCATGATGAAGGTGGCCATTGTAGGAGTGGAAATGTTAGAGGCCATGGTGGAGGAGGCCATTATGGGAGTGGAAATGTTAGAGGCCATGGTGGAGGTGGCCATTGTGGGAGTGGAGATGTTAGAGGCCATGATGAACATGGCCACTGTGGGAGTAGAAGTGTTAGAGGACATGGTGGAGGTAGCCATTGTGGGAAGGTAATGTTAGAAGCCATGGTGGAAGTGGCCATTGTGGGAGTGAAAATGCTTGAGGCCATGGTGGAGGTGGCCATTGTGGAAGTGGTAATGTTAGAGGCCATGATGGAGGTGGCCATTGTGGGAATGGATATTTTAGAGGCCATGGTAGAGGTGGCCAGTGTGGGAGTGGAAATGTTAGAGGTCATGGTGGAGGTGGCCATTGTGGGAGTGGAAGTGTTAGAGGCCATGATAAAGGCAGCCATTGTGAGAGTGGATATGTTAGAGGCTATGATAAAGGTGGCCATTGTGGGAGTGGAAATTTTTCAGGCCATGATGAAGGTGGCCATAGTGGGAGTGGAAATCATAGAGGCCATTATGGGAGTGGAAATGTTAGAGGCCATGAGGAAGGTGGCCATTGTGGGAGTGGAAATGTTAGAACCCATGGTGGAGGAGGCCATTGTGGGAGTGGAAATGTTAGAGACCATGGTGGAGGTGGCCACTGTGTGAGTGGTAATGTTAGAGGCCATGGTGGAGGCTGCCATGGAGGGAGTGGAAATGTTAGAGGCCATGATAAAGGTGGCCATTGTGGGAGTGGAAACGTTAGAGGCCATGGTGGAGGTGGCCATTGTGGGAGTGGTAATGTTAGAGGCCATGGTGGAGGCAGCCATGGAGGGAGTGGAAATGTTAGAGGCCATGATAAAGGCGGCCACTGTGAGAGTGGATATGTTAGAGGCTATGATAAAGGTGGCCATTGTGGGACTGGAAATGTTTCAAGCCATGATGAAGGTGGCCAATGTGGGAAGGGAAATGTTAGAGGTCATGGTGGAGGTGGCCATTGTGGGAGTGGAAATGTTTGAGGCCATGATGAAGGTGGCCATTGTGGGAGTGGAAATCATAGAGGCCATTATGGGAGTGGAAATGTTAGAGGCCATGAGGAAGGTGGCCATTGTGGAAATGTTAGAAGCCATGGTGGAGGTGGCCATTTTGGATGTGGAAATGTTAGAGACCATGGTGGAGGTGGCCATTGTGTGAGTGGTAATGTTAGAGGCCATGGTGGAGGCTGCCATGGAGGGAGTGGAAATATTAGAGGCCATGATAAAGGTGGCCATTGTGGGAGTGGATATGTTAGAGGCTATGATAAAGGTGGCCATTGTGGGAGTGGAAATGTTTAAGTCCATGATGAAGTTGGCCATTGTGGGAGTGGAAATGTTAGAGGCCATGGTGGAGGTGGTAATTGTGGGAGTGGAAATGTCTGAGGCCATGATGATGGCCATTGTGGGAGTGGAAATGTTAGAGGACATGATGGAGGTGGCCATTGTGGGAGTGGTAATGATAGAGGCCATGGTGGAGTGGCCATCGTGGGAGTGGAAATGATAGAGGCCATGGTGGAAGTGGCCACTGTGGGAGCGGAAATGTTAGAGGCCATGATGAGGGTGGCCAGTGTGGGAGTGGAAATGTTAAAGGCCATGGTGGAGGTGGCCAATGTGGGAGTTGAAATGTTAGATGCCATGGTGGAGGGGGCCATGCAGGGAGTGGAAATGACAGAGGCCATGGTGGAGCTGGTCACTGTGGGAGTGGAAATGTTAAGAGGCCATGAACAAGGTAAAAAAAAGGTTGGCCATTGTGGGAACGGAAATGTTAGAGGCCATGGTGGAGCTGGCCATTGTGTGAGTGGTAATGTTAGAGGCCATGGTGGAGGTGGCCATTGTGTGAGTGGTAATGTTAGAGGCCATGAAAAAGGTGGCCACTATGGGAGTGGACATGTTAGAGGCTATGATAGAGGTGGCCATTGTGGGAGTGGAAATGTTTAAGGCTAGGATGGTGGCCATTGTGGGAGCAGAAATGTTAGAGGCCATGGTGGAGGTGGCCATTGTGGGAGTGGAAATGTTTGAGGCCATGATAGTGGCCATTGTGGGAGTGGAAATTTTAGAGGACATTATGGAGGTGGCCATTGTGGGAGTGGTAATGTTAGAGGCCATGGTGGAGTGGCCATCGTGGGAGTGGAAATGATAAATGCCATGGTGGAGGTGGCCACTGTGGGAGTGGAAATGTTAGAGGCCATGATGAAGTTGGCCATTGTGGGAGTGGAAATATTAGAGGCCATGGTGGAGGTGGCCATTGTGGGAGTGGAAATGTTAGAGGCCATTGTGGAGGTGGCCATTGTGGGAGTGGTAATGTTAGAGGCCATGGTGGAGGCGGCCATGGAGGGAGTGGATATGATAGTGGCCATGGTGGAGGTGGCCACTATGGGAGTGGAAATGTTAGAGGCCATGAACAAAGTGGCCATTGTGGGAGTGGAAATGTTAGTGGCCATTGTGGGAGTGGAAATGTTTGAGGCCATAGTGGAGGTGGAAATTGTAGGAGTGGAAATGTTAAGAGGCCATGGTGGAGGTGGCCATTGTGGGAGTGGTAATGTTAGAGGCCATGATAAAAATTGCCATTGTGGGAGTGGATATGTTAGAGGCTATGATAAAGGTGGCCACTGTGGGAATGGAAATGTTTAAGGCCATGATGGTGGCCATTGTGGGAGTGGAAATGTTAGAGGCCATGGTGGAGGTGCCCACTGTGGGAGTGAAAATGTTTGAGGCCATGATGGTGGCCACTGTGGGAGTGGAAATGTTTGAGGCCATGATGAAGGTGGCCATTGTGGGAGTGGAAATGTTAGGACATGATGGAGGTGGCCATTGTGGGAGTGGTAATGTTAGAGGCCATGTTGGAGTGGCCATTGTGGAAGTGGAAATGATATAGGCCATTGTGGGAGTGGAAATGTTAGAGACCACGAGGAAAGTGGCCATTGTGGGAGGGGAAATGTTAGAGACCATGATGAAGATGGCCATTATGAGAGTGGAAATGTTAGAGGGCATGGTGAAGGTGGCCATTGTGGGAGTGGAAATGTTAGAGGCCATGATGAAGGCGGCCATTATGGGAGTGGAAATGTTAGAGGGCATGGTGGAGGTGGCTAGTGTGGGAGTGGAAATGTTAGAGGCCATGATGGTGGCCATTGTGGGAGTGGAGATGTTAGAGGCAATGGTGGAGGTGGCCATTGTGGGAGTGGTCGTGTTAGAAGCCATGGTGGAGGTGGCCATTGTGGGAGTAAAAATATTAGAGGCATTGGTGGTGGTGGCCACTGTGGGAGTGGAAAACTTAGAGGCCATGATGAAGGTGGCCATTGTGGGAGTGGAAATGTTAGAGGCCATGGTGGAGGTGGCCATTGTGGGAGTGGTAATGTTAGAGACCATGATGGAGTGGCCATTGTGGGAGTGGAAATGATAGAGGCCATGGTGGAGCTGGCCATTGTGGGAGTGGAAATGTTAGAGGCCATGATGAAGGTGGCCATTATGGGAGTGGAAATGTTAGAGGACATGATGGAGGTGGCCATTGTGGGAGTGGAAATGTTAGAGCAGGGGTCGGCAACCTTTGGCACGCAGAGTGCTTGCCTATGGCACGCCACGTGATTCGAAGGAGCAAAGAAAAAAAGTTAAACAACAAAAGGATGAGAAAGAGAGAGAGAGAGAGAGAGAGAGAGAGAGAGAGAGAGAATGTGTATTGTACATCCTTTTCCTAAGCTATATAGTGCTGAAAAAAATAACACCTGGCACGCAAGGTAGTTAAAAAAAATGGCATTGATTATAATCTAGCACACTATATTCAAAAGGTTGCCGACCCCCTGTGTTAGAGGCCATGACGACGGTGGCCATTATGGGAGTGGAAATGTTAGAGGGCATGGTGGAGGTGGCCATTTTGGGAGTGGAAATGTTAGAGGCCATGATGAAGGTGGTCATTGTGGGGGTGAAAATGTTAAAGGCCATGGTGGAGGTGGCCATTATGGGAGTGGTCATGTTAGAAGCCATGGTGGAGGTGACCATTGTGGGAGTGAAAATGTTAGAGGCCATGGTGGAGGTGGCCATTGTGGGAGTGAAAATGTTAGATGCCATGGTGGAGGTGGCCATTGTGGGAGTGGAAATGTTGGAGGCCATGATGAAGGTGGCAATTGTGGGAGTGGAAATGTTAGAGGTCATGATAAAGGTGGCTATTGTGGGAGCAGAAATGTTTGAGGCCATGATGAAGGTGGCCATTGTGGGAGTGGAAATGTTAGAGGCTATGGTGGAGGTGGCCATTTTGAAAGTGGAAATGTCTGAGGCCACGATGAAGGTGGCCATTGTGGGAGTGGAAATGTTAGAGGAAAGGGTGGAGGTGGCCATTATGGGAGTGGAAATGTTAGAGGACATAATGGAGGTGGCCATTGTGTGATTAGTAATGTTAGAGGCCATGGTGGAGGTGGCCATTGTGGAAGTGAAATTGTTAGAGGCCATGGTGGTGGTGGCCATTGTGGGAGGAAATGTTAGAGGCCATGATGAAGGTGGCCATTGTGGGAGTAGAAATGGTAGAAGACATGGTGGAGGTGGCCATTATGGGAGTGAAAATGTTAGAGGCCATGATGGTGTCCATTGTGGGAGTGGAAGTGTTAGAGGCCATGATGAAGGTAGCCATTGTGGGAGTAGAAATGGTAGAAGACATGGTGGAGGTGGCCATTGTGGGAGTGGAAATGTTAGAGGCCATGATGGTGTCCATTGTGGGAGTGGAAATGTTAGAGGCCATGGTGGAGGTGGCCACTGTGGGAGGTAATGTTAGAGGCCATGGTGGAGGTGGCCATTGTGGGAGTGGAAATGTTAAAGGAAATGGTGGAGGTGGCCAGTGTGGGAGTGGAAATATTAGAGGCCATAATGGAGGTGACCAATGTGGGAGTGGAAATGTTAGAGGCCATGATGAAGGTGGCCATTGTGGGAGTAGAAGTGTTAGAGGCCATGGTGGAGATGGCCATTGTGGGAGTGGAAATTATAGAGGACATGGTGGAAGTGGCCATTGTGGGAGTGGAAATGTTAGAGGACATGGTGGAGGTGGCCATTGTGACAGTGGAAATGTTAGAGGCCATGTTGGAGGTGGCCATTATGGGAGTGGTAATGTTGGAAGCCATGTTGGTGGCCATTGTGGGAGTGGAAATGTTAGGTCATGGTGGAGGTGGCCATTGTGGGAGTAATAATGTACGAGGCCTTAGTGGAGGCGGCCAATGTGGTCGTGGAAATGTTAGAGGTCATTATAAAGGTGGCCACTGTGGGAGTGGATATGTTAGAGGCCATGATAAAGGTGGCCATTGCAGGAGTGGAAATGTTTGAAGCCATGATGGTGGCCATTGTGGTAGTGGAAATGTTAAGAGGCCATGGTGGAGGTGGCCATTGTGGGAGTGGAAATGTTTGAGGCCATGATGGTGGTCATTGTGAGAGGGACAATGTTAGAGGCCATGTTGGATGTGGCCATTGCGGGAGAAAAATGTTAGAGGCCATGGTGGAGGTGGCCATTGTGGGAGTGGTAATGTTAGAGGCCATGATGAAGGTGGCCATTGTGGGAGTGGAAATAGAGGAAATGGTGGAGCTGGCCACAGTGGGAGTGGAAATAGAGGCCATGGTGGAGGTGGCTATTGGAGTTGTAATGTTAGAGGCCATAGTGGGAGTGGAATGTTAGAGGCCATGATGAAGGTGGCCATTGTGGGAGTGGAAATGTTTAAGGCCATGGTGGAGGTGGCCATTGTGGGAGTGGAAATGATAGAGGCCATGGTGGAGGTGGCCACTGTGGGAGTGGAAATATTAGAGGCTATGATGAAGACGGCCATTGTAGGAGTGGAAACGTTAGAGGCCATGGTGGAGGTGGCCATTGTGGAAGTGGTAATGTTAGAGGCCATGGTGGAGGCGGCAATGGTGGGAGTGGAAATGTTAGAGGCCATGATGAAGGTGGCCATTGTGGGGTGAAAATGTCATAGGCCATGGTGGAGGTGGCCATTATGGGAGCAGAAATGTTAGAGACCATGGTGGAAGCGGCCATTGTGGGAGTGGAAATGTTAGAGGCCATGGTGGTGGTGGCCATTGTGGGAGTGGAAATGTTAGAGAACATGGTGGTGGCCATTGTGGGAGTGGAAATGTTAGAGGCCATGGTGGAAGCGGCCATTGTGGGAGTGGAAATGTTAGAGACCATGATGGTAGTGGCCATTGTGGGAGTGGAAAGGTTAGAGGCCATGGTGGTGGCCATTGTGGGAGTGGAAATGTTAGAGGCCATGGTGGAAGCGGCCATTATGGGAGTGGAAATGTTAGAGGCCATGATAAAGGTGTCCATTGTGGGAGTGGATATGGTAGAGGCCATCATAAAGGTGGCCATTGTGGGAGTGGAAATGTTTGAGGCCATGATGAAAGTGGCCACTGTGGGAGTGGAAATGTTAGAGGCCTTGGTGGAGGTGGCCATTGTGGGAGTGGAAATGTTAGAGGCGATGGTGGTGGCCATTGTGAGAGTGGTCATGTTAGAGGCCATGGTAGGAGTGGAAATGATAGAGGTCATGATGAAGGTGGCCTTTGTGGGAGTGGAAATGTCAGAGGCCATGATGAAGGTGGCCATTGTGGGAGTGATATTTTAGAGATTATGACGAAGGTGGCCATTGTGGGAGTGGAAATGTTAGAGGCCATGTTGGTAGCCATTGTGGGAGTGGTCATGTTAGAGGCCATGGTGGGAGTGGAAATGATAGTGGCCATGATGAAGGTGGCCATTGTGGGAGTGGAAATGTCAGAGGCCATGATCAAGGTGGCCATTGTGGGAGTGGAAATGTTAGAGGCCATGATGAAGGTGGCCTTTGTGGGAGTGAATATTTTAGAGGACATGGTGGAGGTGGCCACTGTGGGTGTGGTAATGTTAGAGGCCATGGTAGAGGTGGCTATTGTGGGAGTGGAAATGTTAGAGGCCATGGTGGAGGTGGCCATTGTGGGAGCAGAAATGTTAGAGACTATGGTGGAGGTGGCCATTGTGGGAGTGGAAATGTTAGAGGCAATGGTGGAGGTGGCCATTGTGGAAGCAGTAATGTTAGAGGCCATGGTAGAGGTGGCCATTGTGGGGGTGGAAATGTTAGAGGCCATGATGAAGGTGGCCGTTGTGGGAGGAAATGTTAGAGGCCATGGTGGAGGTGGCCACTATGGGAGTGGTAATGTTAGAAGCTATGGTGGGAGTGGAAATGTTAGCAGCCATGATGAAGGTGGCCACTGTGGGAGTGGAAATGTTAGAGGCCATGATGAAGGTAGCCACCGTGGAAGTTCAAATATTAGAGGCCATGATGAAGGTAGCCATGGAGGGAGTGGAAATTTTAGAGGCCATGATGAAGGTGGCCACTGTGGGAGTGGAAATGTTAGAGGCCATGAAGATGGCCACTGTGGGAGTGGAAATGTTAGAGGCCATGATGGTGGCCATTGTGGGAGTGGAAATGTAAGAGGCCATGATGAAGGTGGCCATTATTTTCTTTTTTTTTATGTTGAAGGCTCCAGACACGGACAAAAGTCCACATCAAGGCCGGGCCCTAATTGAAATATAGAGATAATTGAGAAAGGGGGAAAAACAGACAGGGAAAGTATTTACAAATTTTTGAGAAAGTGAAAAACATGTCTCTTGAAAT
>JAUTZA010192024.1:0-10143 GCA_032273845.1 Panulirus longipes | reverse complement strand
GTTCTCTCACTCCCATCATGCACCTCCTTTCACCCTCCTGCTTGTTCGGTCCCCAGACACTCAAAATCCTCCTCACTCCGTCCTTCCGTCTCTAGTTTGGTGCACTCTCCTCCATACCCATCCATTTTTGACATCTATATATCATCGTTGTCAACCCCTCCTCTTTCAGTGTTTCCATATGTTTGGCAAATACCCTTATGATCTGTGCATGATACTGAAGTTTTTATCAGTAAACTTGTATTACTGAATACAGTTTCATGACAGATTGCACGTATCACTTCAGGTGATAGAAATTCTGTTGATACAGAATATACAAAAAACGGGCAAATGATCCTATTACAAAATGGAGAATTAAAATCTATGGGCTGGTAACAGCTTGATGAATATCAAGGTATGCAAAGATTATTGTTCTGGTCCTAGGGTATCAACAGCATGTAGCGAGGAGGGAGAATCGGAATAATCAAACTGTCTTTATTTGCAGTTTCTGTTGGGCGATGAGTGATGAATGTGATGACCGGCTGCGTTAGGCTGATTTCCAGCTGTTATTCTGACATCTTGCTCTCCTCTTGTACCACTGTCCTATGCTGCAATGGAAGGACTTTTAGCGTTCCCATTGGTGCAGATGAAAGAGCCGTCAGTATAGAGATTTTCTGTGTTGAGGGGTGGTCTTTGAGAGGGAAAGCTGGCTGTGATCTTTCTGGTGACGCACTCATTTCACCAGGGTCAGGAGACGCGATTAGTTTAGATTGGGGGGATGATTGGAGCGGATGGTGACTGGTTGGTGATGAATTGGTATTAGGATGGGATGTAATGATTAGTGAGATGTGCTTGACTACTCTATGATCCTATCATCATTCTTTAGTGATTACCTCCTGCATTTCATCTGACAAACTTGTCAGTTCCCGTCATCAGCGTTATACTTATCTCCAACTTTTTCGCTCTCACTGACGTACTGCTAAACAATCATGTTTTCCCACGTCTCCCACACACACACACACACACACCAAGTTACCCCTGCACATCCTTCTCCGTCACGGTTGCCAGTGATATCCGGCCACACATTTCGATACCTCTATGAACCTCTGCACCCACTCTCTTTTTCAGCCCCAGACAACGCTCTACTTCAGGCATGACTCTACTTTCACCTGTGACTGCTACAGTTATGATTATCTGATATGTGTGAATTCGTAATAAGCATTTATCAACCTACGCCGCAATTCCTTTGCTCTCTGAATCACAAAATGTCAAATGTACCTCACTGCTGGGCAGTTATGCATTGTAATAAATATACTGTGCTTTGTCGTTGGCAACTGGAGAGATAAGATCAATATAACGTATATATGAACAATAACAAGAGAATTAAAACAATGATAAGAAACTAACGAAGACTCGAACCTCGTTCGTGTTCGAGGCAACAAAGTCAGTGTTCCTGACGATACCAGTGAAGCGTCCATGTGAAAGACGTTCGGTTTGTAATAATGGCGGGAGTCGTAATGCCAGAGTGCCACACTAACATCTCGGGTTCAGCAGACGTTGTACGGCTCTGCAGCAGCAACAAATGCTGTACGATTACCCATCAGATGAATCTTATATAGATGCGTTAGTGGGCGGAATCGCTACGAATACTACCTCCTCGTCTGAATTCATAGGACTGCTGTGAGGGATATAGTATTCAAATTCTTTTCCACGACGGTAAGACCCTTGTGGTCCTGTCATGCTTAGGGACAAGTCGTGGAACTAGGCTGGGCAATCATTCGGGTTTCGCCGTCAGTATTCCTCATAATTGTATATGTATGTAACCATGGGAATGCAATTTTCTTTACGGAAATATCATATTGTCTAAAAAACAACGAAAAAAGAAAAAACTAGAGTCGGTGTCTGGCTACACGAATATCGCGTGTATGATAACCTATGCACACATGGAATCTCACTTCCGGTTTCCAAAGCATTTCTGAAACATCTGGTCTTGTACTCTGAGGAGGATCCTGCCTTTGTTAATTCACCTTGTCCCGTCTCCCTTGACCTCCTGACGGAGAGGCAGTCGGGGTCGAGGGAACAAGGCCTGAGACCTACGCCTATAGGGCCCAAGAAGAGGATTCTTCAAATTCACATCTAGTCAGTCAGGGCGATTCACCCTTCTTGTTCATGCGCTGGAGTGACCTTTACGGCTGAGGGCCCCTTGTAGTGTTCGCGGTGGTACTTTTGGATGGATTGTGGTGCCGTACCATGGACAGTACTATAGAAATTTGGTTCATGTGTATTGTTCCAAGGTCCCTCTTCCAAATAATGAAATTTTATTTTATATTCATTTAGGATAGAGGCACTTAAGCTTGGGGGTCATGCCTCACAGAACAGGGCGCGAAAATATTACAAGGGAGGGGAGGGGGAGGGGAGGGGGAGGGGAGGGGCGCTGTGAAATGTTTCTTCTCTCTCTCTCTCTCTCTCTCTCTCTCTCTCTCTCTCTCTCTCTCTCTCTCTCTCTCTCTCACACACACACACACACAATATATCTATGAAAGCTAGCAAAACAGTGTATCATATGATTTGATACTGTAAATGGAAAATATTTGTGTTTCGTCCTCATTTTGATGTCATATTTACAGAATGCACTGTAAAATTAGTCAATACACTTGAATATTGTGGGGATGAGATCACAGGTCAACTCGTAAGGATACAGGGGGCAAAAAAAGTTAAAAAACATTGATTCAGACAGTTTCTCTGGTTAACTGTGGGCCTTTAGATTACTGTACTAGTAATAGGATCGTTCAGATTATTTTTTTTTTTGTTTGTATGTTCTACAGATTACTCCTCTGGTTGTGTGGGCCTTCAGATTGCTCCCATAGTTACGTGGTTCCTCAGATTACCACATTTCTCTTATGTTCCCTGGAATTACTCCTGTGATTATGTGGTCTCACATTACTGGTCTGGCTGTGTGGTCCTTCAGATAATTTATCCCTATATCTCTGATTGCGTTGTTCTTGGGACTGCATGTTATCTTAAACTCTGGTTACCATGCGTCTCTTGTTAACTGCCTAAAATACATAATTGCCAGATTGCGTGCCTTTGTTGATTAGATTTTTTGAGGGGGTAACATTAGACAAGGAAAACTGTGTACAATCTGCGGGATTCTTGATGGAAAAAGGGCATCCATCTTATCACAAACTCTTGCTTCAAGCGAACTTTCTGACATAACACTGGGGAAAACGATAAGATAGTACATGTTAGCGAGTGAGCCATGCTTCGTTATCAAGATTACTCCCACCATGCTGCGGGTGACACAAAAATTATGTGTGCCAGTCAGAAGTAAGAGGGCCACTTCAATCACAAGAACAGTGATGCCCCTTCCCGGTAACCTCTCTCCTACCTTCCACCACCGATCTGCAGCGTCGCCTTGATTTTTCCTTTCCTTATCGGTCTGAAACACAGGTGAAAGTAGCCCAAGGTGTGTAGGTGCTTCAACAACAAATGCTTTGAGGTGTTTAGTGACATTTTCCAAACTCACACTTCCCGTACATTCCTGCTTGCAAGGTAGATGAATGGCTTGATCAATGACTTTGATCTTGGGCTAGTTTTGTATGCAGCGAATGACATTTCCTGGCGTGCACGTTAGCCAGAGCCTGGCCCGCCCCGGGGCCGGGACCCACCCTCCCCACGCAATAATTGGCGGTCCCCATGGCCAGTAATCACCATCATGCCATGAGAATGTGTGTCGACAGTGGTAAGGCGTGGTTATTACGTGCCTCTCCAGTGGTATGAGATCACTGGAGTGGAAGATTTAGGCTGAAGCCACTTATCTCATGAAGCACGACAGCATCCGGGTCTTGCTACCCGTCGGAGAGGATGCAAGTCCCAGAACCTCCTGGTCTTCATAGGGATGGGTTAGATATGGACAAAGTTCCATCTACCTACCGAAAGTCAATTCTGTCCCAATATGAACCCTTAATGCCCTCATTAGTCAGTACTCTAATGACGATGTTGGTGTCAGACATCATCTGAGGTATTTTTCAGCATCAATACAACACTAGGATTCCATACTTTAAGGTCGCGCATCACACGTCAATCAGACGATCTACAAAAATTATAATGGACAGATGGTCACGCCGCCTGCCGGGCGAGGGTGACTGCCGGTCACTCCGACTGGTCCACGGCCTCATTAAGCATGGGCAAAAACACGGCAAATGTCAGGTGTCAGGAGAGTGGTAGCTAAATGAGCAGTGACGGTGTGACCTGCCTGCGGAGGACCAGCGGTCGTCTGTGTTGGGTGCAGCGGCTAGCTATGACGTAGAGAGCACCAGTGGTCGTGTGTGTTGGGTGCAGCGGCTAGGGTGTAAAGAGGACCTGTGCTGGTGTCTGTGACTTGGGTGTAGAGAGCGGGGTGACGATCCTACTCTACCGTCACCTTACTTTCCACTGTAATTGTTCCCCACCACAAAGCTACTAATAATGGTCTTCGTCACGGCCACAGGCTGACTCACAACTATTCTCAACTTACCAATTACTCTTGTGACACCTGACAAATGTCTGTGGTGGTTGTGGGGTCAGCATGGTTGTCTAGCATACGCCCCAGGCAGTTGCAGGGTCAGCATGGCAGTCAGACATATGCCGGGTCAGTTGTGGGGTCAACATGGTAGTCTGACATATGACTGAGGCAGCTGCGGCGTCAGCATGGTAGACTTATCCACTGCCTTGTACCGAAAACTCCAGGAACAGTTGTGGAGCAAGTAAGGCACACATCGCACAAATGTTTCACGTCTCCGAAGCTCAGGTGCATCATACATATATTTCAGACACACTTCTTGCTCATGAAAGTTAGACTCATAGTCATAATGAATGCCAGTAATGGAGGTACACCATTAAGGAAAAGTTAATTCAAGACACATGATGCTTATGTTCAAAATTCAAGAAGTGTTTCAATGTGCACACGACTGCCTTAGCATGGCCAGCCACACACCGTCTGGCAAGTCTCTGTCTATAACTAGGGAGTCTCCACTTGGGGCAAATCACCTCATGTGGAGTGAATCACTCCAGGTGGAGCAAACCACTCGAAGTGGAGCAAACCACTCCATGTGGGGCAAATGTGTCGATGTGGAGCTTGAGTCATTCCATGTGGAACAAATCACTGCAGGTGGAACGAACCGCCATTCGGGTAGTACTTCATCCCCCAGTTCTCAGCCCCTCGGGACCCCTTGGATATTGCAGCATCTCAGGTACGGTCTCCACCGCCCGAGGTCTCCCGCTGCTGAGGCCTCAGCTACGCCTTGCTCCGCTCGGGGGTAACGTCTTGTTTGCCGTCCTCGTTACTACATACTGAAGTATAATATTAGATCATCATTGACAAATCATACGCTTGCCTGTGATGCCTATGACCCAATTTCTTAACAGTTTATTAAGTTTATAAGTTAATATATCTACCGCTGGTCGTCAAAGCACGCTCATTCAAAGTCACTTGTCACTTTGATATATACATTTATGTACGGATCCGCTTTCTTTACACCCTGTACACGTAATCACGCGAGGTCTAACCTCTGTCGCGAGTGGACGTGTCGCTAGAAGATACCAGGTCAACAAAAATGGCGCCTGCTCCGAGTCTTAACTGTCCCATATATGTGAACGAACTGGCCTGAGACTTTTTCCTTAGGAAACAAATGCTTATTTTCTGCATATTCATGACTCGGTTGAGAAAGTGGAGGTAGAAATGAGGAAAAACAGTGAACCAATCGTTAGTTTAGTATGTTTTGATGAAGTTGTGGGAAAGTGATGCAAGCTTGGTTACTGCAAAAGCAGTGAACATTCAACAGAGGGAAAGATCAGTAACAAGTAGGGTAGATAGCTTAGCAGCTAAGACGGTGATTATGGAGATTGCGTCAGGGGGTATTGGTACCTTCCAGCTTGTTGGTCTGCATTAGGAATTCTGGCCAGAGAGGTACAGACTCCAAAGTAGTTTCACTATACTGGAGGAGCAAGTGTAGGATGATCTTAGTATCATTCTACTTCGGCATATGTAAAACATCGCACTTATCAACATTAGAAATCATTTGCACCTGTGAATCCAGTCCATCAGTTTGTTTATGCCAGTTTGAAGCTGTAGACGTTTATGTTCATCTGTAGATTTATTTCCCAGCTTTGTATAATTAGCGAATTTTGATATTTTGCATATATGAGAAAGAGAATCGGTCTCAAGACTGATCTCTGTGGTACTCCACTTGTTACGTCAAACCATTCTGAGGTTTGACCATTGATTACGGCCAGTCAACCAAGTTCTTATCTAACAGAGTACAAACCCATCAATGCCATGTGACTTTAGTTTTGCAAGTAACCTTTGATGTGGAACCTTATCGAAAGCTTTTTGAAAATCTAGATGGATAATATCAACTGCTTTAATTACGTCAACTATGTTGATTATGTCATAAAAGAACTCAAGCAGATTGGTCAGACGAGCAAATTCGTCGAAAACTACGCTGAGATACGTTTATGAAGCGGAGGTACTCTAAATTATTTACATTTCTTTCCTCACAAACAGCAACAAACTCACTTCAGTAAGACTGTAATTTGCTTGTGGCAAAAGCATGACACAGGTAACCATATTATCCATGCTGAAATCCAGCTTCTCTGGATTCCTTCACATATTGCGCTCAGAGTGCTTGATACGGCTGTTGAACCAGCCAAAACCTCTACCTTGAAGGATAATATTGATTGCCCTTGCGTCTACATGTGAGTAGCTTTAACAACAATCCTTTAAAAAGAACACGAACATTAAATCAACACAAGCAGATCCATGTACTATCATAACATCATAAAAGAACAACCGCATACATCTAGGTTCCACTAATAGGAACAGCAGTCACTTTGATGCTGTTGTCGCCTAGCTCAGACTTGATAATGAACAGACCAAATATAAACTTTGCCAACAAAGTTAGTCACAGCCTGCAACATTATTTACTTGACTGTTGTAAAATCATTGATTCTTGAGATGATTCTTACCCAGCATTACCATATATGTGAAAGCATTTCATCCATAACAACGTTCTCCCTCCGATACTCGAAAAGTATTATAACTTTGCTGACTGTAGGTAGTTCACATCATGTATATCTTGATACGTAATCCAGTCAATGTTAAGGTGCTGAACTGTTTATTCAATACTAGCCAATCCTTGTCAGCACTTTCCTCAAAATGTAAATCATTACGTACTTCAGCCATTGAGGACCAATCCCTAGACCTTTTGTACACTGTGACCTCTTTTGCGCCACCGCCCACAGGATGGGTTAGAATGCAGTATAGAATCGCTGATCTTGACGCACAAATCAATCAAAAATTATGACTGTTGGTGTTGTGTTTTATAGTGAAAAACATCAATCTAATCAATCTAATTCTAAAGCTGCACCGGAGTTGTTTGAATACAAATCATCTAAGTAATATCACGCGACGTGTAGCGAAGGCTGTGGCGGGGATGGGGGTACACGGTACTGACTCCGACCCTCACGATACCATTCGTGAGGTCTGGAGGGAGGGAGGGGTTGTGAGTGCTGGTAGAGTGGGTCGGACGGTAGATGAGTCATTCCTGAGGGTGGGTCGGACGGAGGGATGGTGGGCTGATGGTGGGCCGGAGTGAGGAAGAGTAGGCTGGTGGCTGTGGCTACGATACATTATGGTTGGCTTTAGTTTGGTGTGGTAGTTTTCGAGGGTTGTCTGTCTTTCTTATGTTGGCAAGACTGGCTGATGACGCCGTGTTGGTGCAGATGATTGACACGCGTTGCGGGGGCGGCCGGCTGCCGGCGCACCGCCTCCACGCCTCTGTTTTTAAATCTAACTTTGAACAAATCTACTTATCAGTCTACATTTAATGGTGTGATGATCATACTTGTCGTATTTATGCGCAATATTTGATACAAGGGGTGAGTAAAAGGTTCTCTAGTCTCCGTTGTGCATTCTTTGAACTTCAAAAAGACCAGCATCTGTGTAAACTGCCGGTACTAACAGTATTCATGTTAGTCTTCTCCAACCATCCACCAGCCTTTACATCAAAAACAGCACTTCTTTACATCCTTAATAATCAGTCAGTCGCCAAGGCTTCTGGTAAATCTGGACTGATTCTCAAGAACTGTTGACTGTCAAAGTCATCCAACCAATCTAAAAACATACAGGCTGTAATCAGGTCACCCCTTCTCTTCTCTCCTTCGTGGTGGACAAATTTGTAGCCCTCACCTCATTGGAGCTCAGTCCTCTTATTTCAGATACCATCTATGTTGGTCTTCTCTGGACCTTGTGAATCACATCATTGTGCTTCTATTGGTGCAGTGACCAGACCTGAGAAGCACAATCCAGGTTTGGTATAGTGTATGTTGTGTCAGCTGTCAAACATCTTTCTTCATCTATACATTTAAAAGCCAGGAGACAGTGTGTTCTGAGGGGAGATCGCCTAATGAGTAGGGCCCAGGGAGACATGGTCAGGTTAAGCAGGTCCAGCTCATTCAGATTTCTGCCGCCATCATAACCACTTATATTGTGATCTCTGAGGTGTCATGTTTTCCCTGGAGTCCAAAACATTGACATATAGGTCTAGACCGTCTCCCAGGTGATCCGTGAGTGTAGGTCGTGCGTGTACCTGTAGACCTTCATGCCAGGCAGATATAGTTCAGAACGGAGAGGAGGCATAGCTGAAGTTGTCTAGAGGGTTTGAGAATTAAGGGTGGGTATTCCAACACTGATCTGATTAACGCTGTGTATAACTTCTTCTTGTTCATGGAGTTGATGTACCTAAATCTTTGGAATTTTTCCATTATACCTCTGGTTCTATGTACTTTTTGGGTGACAAAGCTTGATATGCCCCTGCTAGTTATTTTCAAGCCCAGCAAAGTACCTTCTCTGGTACATGGGTAAAGATTTCCTTGGACTATTATTGGATCAGTTTCTATCTTTGCTATAGGAATTATTTTGAATTTATTTATGTTCGTTTTAATTTTCCATTAGGCTTTGTCCTATCCACAAGAGACAGACTCCTCCGGAGTTCATCCTACGATCAGGTAGCCATGAGAGAAGCCATGGCTGGGAGGCTGCCAACACCTGATCAACAACGGTATACAGCAAACGATCATCGCTTCGTTAGTATTAAAAAATTCTATTATATGATACATCAACGTATCTGGATTGCAGGATATGTTCCAGAGATATGAATACACGTAAAAATATAAACTGATGATCAAAAGTCATCATCAAGGAAGGACGAAGGTGTGAAGCAGCTGTTCATATCATTCTCGTCTAATTCATTCACTCTATATTTCCATGAAATTATGATAGTCATGAAAAAATGGCATCAGGACAATGTTCATAAACGAGAAAATAAACTGAAAGATGGAATCAAAACAATCTTAGGTGTAGCTGTTGAACAGTCTTCCCAGCCGGATTGTGTGATGTATGAATGAACCAAGTCGGGAGAGCCGTGGTGTCCGCCCCAGAGAGAGACCAGTGCTGGCCAGGACCACCGTGAGCTCACCTGCCATACTGTAAGGCATATCACTTTACACATGATTATCAGTGGTCAATACATAATAACAGTGATCACTATATTAGTGATCATTACAATACTGATCACTACAGTGATAACAGTGATCTCTACATAACAGTGATCCCCACTGAATGATAACAATGATCACTACCTGACGGTAATCACTAAGTAATAAAAAGTGATCACTACATAACGGTGATCACTACATAATAAAAACCGTTATTACCACATAACAGGGATTACTACAGAATGATGATAATGATTACTATATAACGGTGATCACTACAGAATGATAATAGTGATCACTATATAGCGGTATTCACTACGTAACAAGTGATCACTACAGAATGATAACAATGATCATTACAAATCGGTGATCACTACATAACGGTGATCAGTACATACTGATTACAGCGCGTCTCAAGTGATCAGTTTATCATGTCTGAGGCAGGAGGGGCCGACACGCCTGGCCCAGTCGTGAGCCAGGCGTGGTTCAGGGTGTTGGCGCTGTTGACGGAACTCCCTCCATATGATTTATTCTTCGTCTCTCCCCCACAGTGTCATGAAACAAGACGGAAGACACATGTATGGTTTTGCTGGGAACATACAGCGAATCCCTAAGTTCTTCCTTAGCCTCTAG
>JAUTZA010190917.1:0-10151 GCA_032273845.1 Panulirus longipes | reverse complement strand
AATATGCTGGCATTAGCCAGCCAGAGTCTGGGTGGCCAGGTTGACGTGGGCCGCCGAGCACATGAAGGCCGCTTAGCAGATGCGAACGGCCAAGCAGTCGTGGGAGGGCAAGCAGATATGAACAGCCAGGCAGACCAAGGCGGCCAAGTAGCCGTGGGTGGCACCAGCAGACGGGTGGGACCAGGTAGAGGGGGGGGGACCAAGCAGACATGAAATACCAAGCAGATCCTGGGGAAAAGCAGAAGTGGGATCCAAACAGATGTGGAGGTACCGAGCAGACATGGAGAACTAAGCAGGCGTGAGAGACTAAGCAGACATGGGGGACCAAGTAGACGTGGGTTAGGAGACCAAGATAACGTAGGGAAACAAGCATATGTAAGCTGATGTGGAGAACCAAGCAGAAGTGTGGAATCAAGCAGATATAGGGGACCAATCAGAGATGTGGAGCAGGACCAGGCAGATGTGGGGGACCAAGCAGGTCATTATGTGTTGGCAGGTTGGTTGAGGGTGGGGGTCAGGCATGGCGGGAATGTCGCATAGGTCAGAAGTCACGCCCTAGCGCCCAAGGATCAAACGGTCGTGCTCAGGGATCATGCCTTCAAGCTCAAGGGTCGTACCGTCATTCTCAAGGTTCGTGCAGTTATGACAAGAAAGGTCGTACCGTCATGCCTAAGGGTAGCGCAGTTATTTTAAAAGGTAGAACCGTCACGCTCGAGGGTCATACCGTCATACTCACGAGCCGTATTGTCATGCTCAAGGGTCGTACTGTCATGATCAAGGGTCATACCATTTTGCTTAAGGGTGGTACAATTATGCTAAAGGGTCGTACGATCACGCTTATGGGTCATGTTTTTATGCTCAAGAGTCATACCGTTATGCTTAAGGGTCGTGTTGTCAAGCTCAAGAGTCGTACCATCATGCTCAAGGGTCAAACCGTTATGTTCAAGGGTTGGATCGTCGTGCTCACGGGTCGTACCGTTCTGCTCAAGAGTCATGCTATTATGCTCAAGGGTTGTACCTTCATGCTCAAGGGGTCATGTTGTTGTGGGTCCGTACTTTACTAATAGATGGTCCTTTGTATGGGTGATATCACTTATCTGTGTGCATTTAGTGTGCACGAACGTGCATGTCCTCGTATGCACGTGCGTGCATTTCCCATGTGCGCGTGCGTATATGTTCCCATCTGCACTTGTACTTAGTGTGCACGAGCGTGCATGTCCTTATCTGCATGTGCACTAATATATGCATGCAGTTGCTCTGCGCCTCCCTTGATCTGCATGCATGTATCTGCGTGTGTGTATGTTTGTTGGTTCTATTTATACTCCTGCTTGAGTGTGTGCGTGTGTGTGTGTGTGTTACCTCTTCGCACTGTACAGGGACGAAGTTTTACGCTCGTGGGGCCTCATCTCATAAATCTTTCATAAAATTTCTGAAATTTCTCTATGCTGCCTACACTAACTATGTCTTCAGTCATCATATTTCATTCATTCACCACTTTTATACTATAAAAGTACTTCCTCACATCTTCTTTAACATATTGTTTTAGGAATTTAAAGGTTGTGATCAAATCACCAACTCACTCTTCTCTTTCCCAAGGTGGGTAGATTTAAGGCCCCTAGTCTTTCTCTGTAACTTAACTTTCTTCATTCTGGTACCATCTTCGTTACCCTCCTGTGGACCTTCCCCATTAACTCATTGTCCTTCTTCAGGTGCGGTGATCAAACCAGAGAAGCATATTCTAGTTTAGCCTTCTGTAGGATGTGAATAGCTTGCAGAATATTTCCTTATCCATGAACTTGAATGCAGTTCCAATATTTGCAAGCAACCAGTTTTTTCCTCTACTTTTTTTTCCAAGATGGGACTTTAGCGACAAGTCGGGGACGATGTTAACTCCCATGATTCTCTCAAACACAGATGCCTGCAGCTAGATGTAAAAATACTGAGGCCTTCTTTCGCTGTGACTCATCATCACTACTTTACATTTACTCCTGTTGAACTTCAACCACGTAGCAAAGCATCTCTGGAGTTTTTGAAGGTCTCCATGCAAAATGATGCAATCCTCCACACAGTCTACTCTTTTTTACTACCTTTATTTTCTTTGTGTCATCTGCAAACACATTTCAGTAAGAGTCCTTACCTTCGGCAAGTCGTTCACAGAGAAGAAGAGGAGCAGTGATCCCAAAACAGAACCCTGCTGCACTCCGCTGGTTACCTAATACCAATTTGTGAATGCTCCTCTGGCATGCGTCCTTTGTTCCCTTCCACTAATACAATCTTCAGTTCACTGAAGAAGTCTCTCCTTTCTTTAGTGTCAGGTGAGTCCAGCTTCTGAATCAACCTCCATGCAGCAGATTGTCAAATGCTTTCCGGCAATCCAGATACATGCAATCCACTCAACCATCCCTTTCGTTAAAAACACAGTTCACTCTCAGTTAAAAATCTAAGAGGTTAGTTACACATGACCTCTCTCACTTAGGTTAAAGAGCTGAAGGGGGTGTGCTGAAATGGTTTGGACTTATGGATAGATTGAGTAAGGAGTTGACAAAGAGGATATATGTGTTGGATGTGGAGGGGAGAAGGAGAAGGAGAAGGCCGAATTGAAAATGAAAGGATGGAGTGCGTAATAAGGCTAATAAACTCCTAGTATATTATTGCAACTTTATCTTGCGTTGTTGAGACCACATTTGGATTATGCGGTACAGTTTTGGGCTCCATACTATGCAACTGATATAGATTGTTTAGAAAGAGTACAAAGGAGATTGACAAAATGATCCCTGGAATGAGATACCTCACTTATGAAGAAAGGTTAAAATGGCTGAATTTACACTCAAGAGGAGGAGGAGGGCTACAGGAGATGTGAGTGAAGTTTTTAGTTGGGTTAAGGGCAATGACAAAGGTAAAATGAATAAAGTTCTTAGAATGGCGCCACCAGATAGAACAAGAAATTATGGATTTAAATATAAAAAAGATTTATCTGGGAACACCAACAGTATTCAGTGTCAGCAGGCTAGCCACAAAACCTGTCTCCAGTTACATGCATATTTACGCGTTAACTTGACATGTAAATACTGGGGACGTGTTCTCGTTACCAATGAGAAATCTGAAACTATTTCTCACTCTGGTTTAAAAGTACTGGGGATTTGTTCCTGTTGTCAGAGATGAGAAATCTGAAACTGTTTCTCACTCTGGTTTCGAAATACTGCGGACGTGTTCCTCTTGTTAGGGATGAGAAATCTGAAACCGTTTCTAAATTTGGATCCAAATTTGAGACATTTTTAAAATCAAAAACTAAATACACACAATTTGTCATGTCCAAAAGAAATCATTTAAAAAAAAATAAGGAAATCTGACAGTTAAGCTAAACGACTTTGTTGTTCTACAATCCTAAGGAAATCCGAAAACGATACATCACCTTCTCAAAGTCTCTCAGTGGCTTCAAGGATTCTCTGTTCCCTACTGCACCAAACACCGTGCTTGAGCCTAACTTCCTAACAGTCATAATGTCTTGCCGAAGAATCAAATCCCGTTAGCTATTCCGAGAGTTGCTCGACACCATCACTCTCTCATCTCTTAAGTTCGTCGACCACAAAAAAATGTACTTATCACATTAAACGAAGGTAACGTTTTGCGTCACGGAGATACGTATGTGCCTGATCTACGGCCGGCGGGAGATGCAGATACTAATGTGCGCACAATTCTGAGATCGTCCGCATCACGACTAGGCTAGAAATGACTCATTAACCTCTGGAACATGACGTTACAACCCTAGAGCACAACGTTACGACCCTAGAGTACGTTGGCCCAACCCTATGTCCGAGCCTTATGGATCAGATCAAAGGCCAGACCATTACCATCTCCGAGGGTAACATCGCAGTGATCAAGGGCCGTGCGTATCGGCGAGCTCAAGGGCTGTCCGTACTGACGTGTGCTCAGGAGCCGTCCAGAAGTGCCGACTTGCTCAAAGGCCGTGAGGTGGTGGTGCAGAGGTCATCAACGTGCCAACACCTCAGGTTGTACGAGCCCCGCTGCAGTAGCCATTCTAGACGGTTCTTGGGGACCCTCCGGGACGCTGGCGGTGCCGGGGATGCCAGATGTACGACCATCCCATCTCCCTCCCCACCTGGAGTCTGGACCAGCCGTGATTTGTGCAGATCTGATCAAACTGTCGTCTGTGCCGAATGCGTTTGACAACACCTGGAGTGTGAAGGGCCTGCATGATCTACGGCCTGTACAACTAAAGTCTGTTCGAGGTGTGGCATGGACTACGAATGTCTGTGCTAACTGTGGCCTATATTACTACAGTCTGTGCGAGATGTTGCTTGTAGTGGGCTGTGCTATTATTACAGTCTGTACGAACTGATGCCTGTTATAGTCTGCATGAACTGCGGGCAGAATTACTGCAGTCTGTACCAGCCGTGGCCTGTAGCCCTACAATCTGTACGAGATGTGGCCTATAATACTGCAGTCTGTACGAGCTGTAGTCTGTACAACAGCAATCTATACGAGCAGTAGCCTGTACCACTAGTCTGTAGGTGTGGGCAGTCCTAATGCAGTCTGCAGGTCAGCGCTAGGAGGTTTACAAGGAGCGTAGTGTAGCGGGTGAGGATGTGTAAGTGTGACCCAGCAAGTGACGGGGCAGGCGTGGCAGACTCTTCCCAGGACGAGGGATCCAGCGGCCCCTTAGCGCCCTCCGCTTCCGCCCTCATTATATAAAGCGAACCATAACCTAACGGTTGCTCGCCTCCCGCGCGCTATGGACCACTGCAGACGACCGGTTCACGGCCCTACAAAACTACGTACTTTCTGTTCACGCTTGCTTCATAACGCTCTTGGGATATTCTTCAAATGTTTCGACTTTCCATCTCTGTCAAACAAAAGCCGTATAATAACGGCACTTGCTCTGTGGGAGTTCGGCAATGGGTTTCATCTCGAGCGTCGCTGGGAAATTTATTGTCGTGGAAATGCATCTCGCGCCGGGTCATTTTTCTCCCTGACACGCCACTAAAACACATTTGCGTTTAACCCCTTTTCGTAAGGAACCATTACTCTCGCCGCCATGACGTCTAAAAATGAATAACGTGTCGAAGTTTATGTATTCGCTACGGAGCTGACGCTCCCTGGAGTGTCCTTGATCAGCGGAGAGAGAGGCGTCTCCCAGCACTCCAGCCCCCCCACTCCTAGTCATCTACCCTTGGCCCAGATGTCAATACGCATCTCACACCGCCAGATGAGAGGTCCTCCTAATGTGCAGGCGACAGGACCAGCCCAGTGAACATAAACTATGTATCTTTCCAGAGTCATCCCTCAGTCCCGAAATCATTACCCGAACGCTAGTCATGACTACTGACGTCCCTGTGGGATAGTGTAGCGGGCAGGCCTCGTGCGGGGATGAGCGGCTCTCCAGACAGTGTTGGAGCCACGCCTCTCAACACACCTTCCCCGCCTCCAACTACCTTCCACCATTTCATTATCATATTATTATTATTATTATTATTATTTTCATCATCGTTAATATTATCATCCTTATTATTATTATTATTATTATTATTATTATCATTATTATTATTATTATTATTATAATTGATATTATTGACTCAATAATTATCATCATTATCATTATTACCATTATTATTAATAGCATCATTATCATTATTACTACCATTATTAATAATATCAATATCATTATTATCTAAAATTGTAATAAATATTATTATTATCTTAATCATTACTAAGGCTACACTCAAGGACAGAAGTCCTCCTCGAGACCAGTCCTGGGATGGAAAAAAGAAGTGACGAAAAGTAGATAAAAAGTTTCTAATGAAGCGGAAAACTTCATCTTTTATAACAATAAGATCGACTGACTGGGAAGCTGTGAATCCACTGCTCCAAGTTACCATTCATTCCCTAAAGTTCCTTTGTGAGTTAGTACTCCAGCTACTCTTGTGTAAGAAGGGTAAAGGCTCTTTTGTCTTGAGGCACAACAGTCCCTTTTGTGCTACAACACCAGAGTCACTTCGGTCAAAGGCCTGTGCGGAGTCTGTGTTCATCAGGCCGGTATACCATGTCCTTCCCGTAAAAACCACTCACGATGATGTATCAGGTGTGTGAGGCAGTATGTGGCCGCTCTGGCCCCGTGTCGCCGTCAGCAGCTGCAAGCTGATGGCTTCTCTATTCCTCCAGGGGCCCATCGAAAATGTTCACGCCCTAAGATCCTACTGCTAATGCCACAGGTGTATGGAAACACCTTCAAATGCCAGTCCGTCCATAACGGTTGAGAAATCAAGTGTCCTCAGTCGTAATCAGTCCCCCCTCCCGGATGACTTGGGATGATACACACGATAATAAGGTAATCGGTGTCAGGGCTAAACCCAAGTCCATCGCTGTATCAAGTGGTGGTACACGGGCGTGCGGAAGAGCCCAGCGGGCGATGATAAGACGGTAGAGGTGATAAGATAATGGGGTGGGGTCTGGCGATACCTGTGTTATCACCCAGTACCAGGTACCTGCCATGCCAACCACCACTAACAATAATGTAGTTATGTATGAGTATGATGACGTCATTTATAGAGTCAATACAAACACCAAAATAGAATCCCTTGCAATCGCAGCGGGAACAAATACCACGTCCGAATGTAACAATCAAATATATTGTGACATAATAACTATAAAAGTCCCGAACGAGTCACCAGAGCAATGATACTGATCCTCGGCACACTATACGTACAGTATGAACAGGTATCAGTATGTAGTGTGTATATGGACTCCCATCAAAGCGGCTAGAAATACCAGGAAAACGTAAATATGACAATTACTTTCAAATAAACCAATAAGTCCAACGAATAAACGAGCACGTCACACGAAGGACGATAAGCGATAAACCTAGAGAAGACACACTTGGCTTTAGCCTGAACAACCCACACAGCACACCTTGGCTCCACTCCACATCAACAACAGACCCACCACCACACCGGACCACGTCAACGTTCGGGAGAGAAAGGCACCGTTTTTTAACCTCTGCATCATGCGGTATAAACTGACGAAGGGTACGAGGCGGAGGTGCTACATTCACGTACAAGAGTGTGTTCCTCTGGTCTCGCGATCATTATCAGACCACGGAGAGCGAGTCAATGTCAAGATAAGACTAAATTGGGTATACATGATAGCTGGCTTCCTCTCAGACCGTGGTAACAACAGTCTAGACCCGGCGACCATCTCCGAGAGGCACCCGACTCTTGCCTCGGGCCACAAAATGCAACAGAGATACGTGCTGCGGGAGTCGCGACTGCTCCCATCATTACGGTCAAGGGGGATTGGGCAAATATTCCTGTCCCTGACTGAACCACGTGCCAAGTGTAAGGAGAGAGAGGTCCACGATGAAAGGACTGACGCACAATAATGATAATCACCGAAAGAAAAAGAAATCTATAAACCTCAGTTGCCTGATGGCTATGATACAGATGGATTATACAACAGACGTACAGTACAGTACAATAATACGTCGGGAACAGAATATACTTATAACAAACACTGATGGTCGTTATCCTGTTTTATCAGGTACAGCGCAACAACCTGGTGTCACATGATGTAATCACAAAACATCTGTGAGGAAAGGATGATACCTTAACTGATCCTTGTGTATATATAAAGGCATCCTTTCCTATCAGCTGTGTTAGACGACTGTACTGTCCCACAACGTTACTGAGACAACGTCTTACTGAGGATTTTGCCCGCTAGCTTGATCTGAGGTGGACGAGGGCTGCATAAACCACCAATGCCGCGGTGAACGCGGCCTGCGTCCGCCCCCGGGCCAGGTTGGGAAACAAGGGACTGCTTCGGCCATCGGGTCTGGCTGGGAAGCAACACCCGCCCCGGTCCTCCGGGCCAAGTTGGGAATAGCCATTTCGACAAACTCCAGCAGGTAAACACGAAAAGAAACATCTGCATTCGAGACCCAGCCTTTGAAACAGTCTTAAAAAATGTAGATTTTCTCCCGATGCAATATTCCTGCGCCACGTCTTCGCCAAAGAAATGAAACCCAGGAAAAAAAAAAACTGCCGTGAAAACGTCACCAAGTTCGGCAGCGGCTGTGATCCAAGTAAAACACACGCCCCCCTGGGGAACCACACACAAGTTTTGAAATGTTGTTTCTCAAACCAGGCTTCCACGAGGGGGAACGGGTGGGAGAGGGGGGGGGGTTGGCAGGTGCTGCCGGGACGTGGGAGGGCATCTGCCACACTATGAGGCCCGCTAGGACGTGGGAGATGGTGTCCTGCCACACCATGGGACGTGAGAGGACGTAGGAGGGTATCCTACCACTGCCATAATATGGGGCGCGCTAGGACGGGGGAGGGTATCCTACCACACTGCCACAATATAAGGGCGAGCCAGGACGAGGGTAGGGATGTCCTGCTACACTATGGGGGGCGCATCACGACGCAGGAGGGGGTATCGTATCACACCATATGGGAGCGCCAGGGCGTGGGAGGGGATATTCAGCCACATAATAAAGGCGAGCCAGGAAGTGGGAAGGGGTATCCTACCACACTATGGGGACATAATAGAGTAAGGGTACGGGTATCCTACCACACTAAGGGAAGCGTGGAGAGGTCGTAAGGGAGAGGGTGGGCGGGACTAGGGTAAGTGTGGAGGTGGGCAGGGCTAAGTGGATGGGTGGGCTGGGGCGCAACCTTGACTGTGAGAGAGGCGCAGGACTCAGGTGGGAAGCCTAGACAGGCAGTGACACTGCTCCTGGACCGTCATGCGCCTCCATCATGTGGTCAGGTCAGCAGGCGGGCCTCCATACCGTCTTCATCACGAGTGCTGAACTAGGGAGACGTCAGTCAGCCTGCCGGATCAACAGTTACACAACCGGTCCCGGGCCGAGCCGGGCCGGGCATGGCCTCGTGGTTAAGGAAGGTTCCACGCAACTTCACCCAAACCTTCTGTTAACACAACATATGTAGGTACAGTGCAGGCTCCAGTGGCGGCAGCCTCTTCCTCAACACCTATAGACGCCAGCCTAATGTTCAAATGTTACGTGCCTTACACGGCTTATCTGTTTCCCCGCCACGTGTTACACAAGGTGCGCGGCTCTGGTATCAACGAGTCAGAACATGAGACACAGGTAGTGTTAGCGGGTCTTCTGGTGCATTCACCCTCCCCTCCCGACTCTCTGCACACACCGCTGCTGAAGGAGGTGTGGCTGCCGTGCCTCTCTCATGGGGTCCTCTACCCTCATGGACTGAGGTCAAGTGAACATCAACCGTTCCTTCACGCACCACCCACGGCCACTCACTGAGCGCGTAAAAACAACAATTCACACCCACACAAAGTGTTCCACAAGTACAGCTGCTTCTCTATACAGTGCTCAAGTTAATATATGACATAACAGCATCACCACAAACTTGTCCCAAAGTGTTGACGACTTAAACTCATAGTAAGGTCTGTACTTGCCTCCACCCATCCCTGCTCTTCAACCATGTTATCACTGAAATGCTTTGTCTATGGATGTGTAGACATATAAAGCTTTTAAGACTAAAAACGGTCCGGCCGTTACGCTACCGCTGGCATGGCGTCGCTCGCCACCCTTAGTGTGGGCGGCCGGGGAGTGGGTAAGTGGGCGGCAAGAGAGTCTGGGTTGGGCAAACGGTGAGTGTTGAGAGGACTGAGCCGTCGGCGAGTGTGTGTGTGTGTGTGTGTGTGGACGGTCCGGGAATGAGGAGCGTGGATGGAGTAAGGCCGCAGGCAGGGAAATATGCCTGAAATAGGAATAAATAAAGTTTAAGGTGCCCATCTATACCACCGCAGGTTGATCTCTGACCAGGTCGTGTCGTCAGCGCTTTCGCTACACGCTGGGACGCGAGAGCCTAGCTCATCCGGTAATATGCAGCACCTTACATGGGGTTCTCGGACGTTCGAGCTGACTACCCCAGTTGTTGTTCCTTTACTCTCCCCAACACAACTCCCTTTACAACTTTAAAGCTGTCGGTTAAAACCCAGGAGTTTAAACCCACCAGCATTTTGGATATACTGTTATGAGGTTACCACGTACACTGTGGTATACTGACAATGTTATGGAATGACATTACAAAGATGGTATAACATTTGGGGACCGATCCGTTGATATATAATTCTTTCCTGTTTTCTCCGAT